>JAHIAM010005011.1:0-34858 GCA_021605205.1 Aegilops longissima | reverse complement strand
TTTAAAGATATTACCCCGCGGGTGTCCCAACTTAGCCCATTATAAGCTCTCACGGTCAACGAAGGATATTCCTTCTACCGGAAACCCGATCAATCTCGAATCCCGGACTACAAGACATTTCGACAGCAATAAAACAAGACCAGCAAAGCCGCTCGAATGTGCCGACAACCCGATAGGAGCTGCACATATCTCGTCTCGTGGCACACCGATGAGCAATCCGTATAACTAAAACCAGACCTCAAGTTTCCTTGAGCGCCGCAAAGATTTTAGTTGGGCCAGCACCAAGGAGCACTGGTCCGGGGTTAATAAAGATGACCCGGCTCCGAAACCCGGGGAAAAAGGCTTAGGTGGCAAATGGTAAAACCAAAGTTGGGCCTTGCTGGACGAGTCTTATTCAAAGCGAACTGTCAAGGGGTCCCATAAATCACCCAACCGTAAGGAACGCAAATCAAGGAACATAACACCGTATGACGGAAACTAGGGTGGCAAGAGGAACAAAACACCTGCATAAGGCCGAGCCTTCCACCCTTTACCAAGTATATAGATGCATTAATTATAGCAGATATTATTGTGATATCCCCAACAAGTAAACATGTTCCAACAAGGAACAACATCTCCATGTTCCAACAAGGAACAAACTTCAGCTTCACCGCAACTAGCAACGCTTATAAGAAGGGCTGAGCAAAGCGGTAACATAGCCAATCAACGGTTTGCTAGGAAAGGATGGTTAGGGCTGACATGGCAATATGGGTGGCATGATATAGCAAGTGGTAGGCATCGAGCATAGGCATAGCAAAAGAGCAGCAACTAGCATAGCAAAGATAGAAGTGATTTCGGGGTATGGTCATTTGCTCGCAATGTTCTCAGAGTTGTCGAAAGCTTGATCCTCGTAAGCTTCTCAACAGGTTCCTCGCTCACGCATTCGCCTCCCGGCCTACCCAAAGCAAGAACACAAACAAAGGAACCATAATAAATCACGGTGCAATGCACAACAACATGATGCAAAACATGACATGATATGCGATGTGATATGCAATGCGAAAAGGCCCGAAGGAAAATGATGAACCAGGCATCAACTTGGCAAACCAAGTATGCCACTGAAAGATGAGATGATTTCGTTGAAATCGATATAAAGATCACCGGAATCGGATGCACGGTTTGCAAATGACAAGCAAAACAAGAATGGCACAACTGCCATTAACAGATGATGCCACTTAGCAAGCAACAAGAAATTAAGCTACTGCACCCAAACGTATCAACAAAGTATATGGCAGTGATCTATACAAGATGCTTGACAAAAGATGAACACTGAGCTACGCTAAAATCACATCATAACAGGTTCAAACAAGCATGGCAAAAGTGCACAAAATATCAGCATGGCAAAACAGCATCAGTAGCAATGTTCAGAGCACAAAACAACATGCTACAGGAACTTATAATAGCAAAACATGGCATGGCATGAATCTACTCAAAGCATAGAACAAAAGTCCCTTACTGACCATAAGCCAAAAAGGATCAGAAATATAGTAACACCCATGTCAATATCGCAAGTTTCTAATGATTCAGCAACATGGCATGTCAAAACTGATAACAAGTAGGCATGTTTAAGAGCTCAATGCACTACTACAGAGCCTTACATGATAAACTAAGCATACATACATCAAGAAGACATGGCATAGAAGATATACATGGCAAGAACAACATCATAGCATAAGGATCAACCACAACAACCTTGGCAAAATTGAATAACCTAAACAATCTGCCAGAAACATTTGATAGCAAAAGTAGAGCTCGATTGACTCAAGCTATGGCACCCATAATTGCAAACAAAGGCATGGATGGATAGAGCAAACCATATGTCCAAAACATCCTTACTGAAGTATCTCAAAATATGCATGGATCTCTGTAGCATCAAGTTAACATGGCATCAAAATATCAGCAAAACATAGTGAAAACAGCAACATCAGACACCTACTTTGCATGCTTGTTCTAGTCACCACATAGATCACAAAAATACAGCATACACCCCTGGAAAGATGGCATGGCATATTACAAAACACATGTAGGACTCAAAATCATAGGGTGCACACATCAATCATGGCAAAAATAACAAAAGTGCAAGTTTCTTAAGAAATAGAAACTAACATCACATAGCCCTCTTCCAACAGCATTTCGGCATCAAGATGAGCTCAAATGAAAATGATGCAATGAGATGAAATGATCTACTCTTCCGAAACATTTTGATATATTACACGCGCAAAATGGAGCTACATATGCAAAGTTACGCCAGAAAATGCCAAAATACTCAAACATTTTGATATATTACACGCGCAAAATGGAGCCGATGAAAGTTACGCGAGAAAATGCCGCAAATATTCACAGGATGAAAACTTAGACGAAATGAGAGGGGAAAGTCAACCCGATCCGGATCGATCCGCCCGATCGGATCGAGGGCGGCGGCGGCGGTTCGCCGGAGGAGAAGAGGCGAGGCTGGGAGGAGAGGACGGCGGGTCGGGCCGCCGGGCACCGCGGCGCGGCGAGGTCGGCGAGGTCGGCGAGCCTGCGCGAGGGCGCGAGATCCGCGAGAGGCGCGGCGGGCGCGGGCGGCCGGCGAACTCCGGCGGCAGAGGCGGTGGCGGCGCCGGGGCGGCCCGGGCGCGGCGTGGTCGCCCGGGCGCGCCGGGCCGGGGCTTGGCCTCGGCCGGGCGGGCTGGCCGGGGTCGCGGGTCCTGCGAAGGGCGGCGGCGGGGAAGGGGGCGCGGGCGATTGGCCGGGCGCGGAGGATTTGGTCGCCGACCGGACGTGTCCGGGGCGGAGGTAGGGAAGATTAGGGTTTGGACCCGGATTTGGAATGGGGTTTGCTTAAATAGGCATAGAGGAGCTAGGAGAGTCCAAATGAGGTGGTTTTACCACACGATCGTGATCGAACGACGGAGAGCATGGAAGTGACTTAATGGGTTATTGGGCTATTTTAAGGGGTGTTGGCTGCAACTTAAAAGAGGCCTTTGCGAGAGGCGTTAACCTGTTGGAGACCAAACGAGCTCCAAATGACCAAACTTGACCGGTGGTCTACGGGTGGTATACCAAGGCCACTTGACAAACCTCGTCCATTCGAGAAGGTTTAGTACCCGCAACAAAAACGTAAAAGGGCCGCCGGAGATAGGAGTGCCGGATTGCAAAACGGACAACGGGAAAATGCTCGAATCATGAGACTAACACGATGCAAATGCGATGCACATGATGACATGATATAAAATGCATGACATGGACAAAATGCAAAATGAAGAAAACCCAACCACGGAGGGAATATCATATCACAATGCCGAAATGGCAAGAGTTGAGTTACAAATATGGAAAGTTACTTCGGGTGTTACAACACTCCACCACTATAAGAGGATCTCGCCCCAGATCTAGGACTGAAAGAACCGGATATTCGAACGGAGGTGATCCTCGCCCCGTGTGGCTTCACGGCCTAATGGTGTGACCACTTCACTTTCGTGAATTTGATTGACTTGTTGCAGTCTTGCCGGTTTCTTCAAGAATAGCAACGGGTGCTCATGATAAGAGAGATCTTCTTGAAGGTCAATTTCTTCGGGTTGATAGTGCGCTCAGAGTCTTGAAGCACTTGCAAAGCTGTGACACGTGAAACACATCGGCACATTTGCGGTTGAGGAAGCTCGTTGATAGGCGAGATCGCTTTTGCCAATGATCTTGAAAGGACCCACGATCTAGGGGCAAGCTTCCCTTTGATACCGGGTTTAGAGTGCCTTTCATTGAGAGACGCGGGGTAGACATGGTCTCCGATTTCAAAAGCCACATCACGGTGCTTATCATCATAATAGTTCTCCGCCGATTGCTGCTTTTGAGATTCTCAAATGACTTTGCACATTTCTTCGCTTCCGGATCGTCATTGCCAAGAAGTTGGCGCTCAGCCCTGCACAATTGAGAGGAGTACGCACTTTCGCCATAGAGAATTTCAATGGGGCCGCCAACTCGCTTGGAAGCTGTTGTTGTAGGAGAACTCGCATATGGAAGACAATCTTCCCACTTCATACCGAAAGAAATGACACAAGCCCCGAGCATATCTTCAAGGATTTGATTTACTCGCCAACTTGGCCACTTGTTTGAGGATGGAAAGGCTTAAACGAATGTTGGTGCCTATGGCCTTCAAAAGAATCCCAAAACTTGGAGGTAAAGATGCTGCCACGGTCCAAGAGATCACTTGTGGAATGCCGGCAAGGAGACAATCCCGAGGTGTATAACTCGCCAACCGAGCTGCTGGATGGATTCTTTGATAGGAAGAAAATGAGCCACTTTAGTAAGCTTGTCAATGACAACGAAGATAGCATCATTTCCACGCTTGGACTTTGGAAACCAGTCACAGTCCATTTCAATATGATCAAACTTCCATTCTGGAATAGCAAGAGGTTGGAGGAGACCACGGTCGTTGGTGTTCGCTTTCCCTTCCAACATCACATTCATTCAAATTGAGCAACGCCTATTCGAGTCCACCAATATGACCTTTTGAGGTCCCGGTACATCTTCGATTTCCAGGATGAATGGATAGGGAAAATTGTGAGCCTGCTCATAATGACTTTTCGAGATCACCCTTTAACCACAATCCGTCCTCAAGAAAGGTATCTTTGTCATCAATGGAAGCACTTTACTTGAAATGCCCTTGTCGATACCACGCTTCACCTTTTTCACCATGGATCCAGGAGTTGAGCCTCACGAATCTGATCTTCAAAAGTAGGAGAGACTATGAGGTTGGCAAGAAAGCCTTGAGGAACAACTTGAAGATTCAGCTATGGAAAGCTTCAGAGATCCCTTGAAGGGCTTGAGGATTAGACTGCTAGAAGCCTTCCGCCAAAGCACCGCAAATGACATTGGCCTTTGCCCGGAGTATTTCAATACTTGGGTTGTACTTTTGAATCATTTCACCCATCGAGTCCCGAGGTTGAGGTTGGGCTGAGGAAGATAACTTGAGACTCTTGTGATCGGTGAAAATGTCCACTTTCCTTCCCAACAAGAGATGTCTCCATGTTATCAATGCATGGACAATGCCGCCAACTCAAGATCGTGAGGGGTAGTTCTTTCGTTGGGCTTCAATCGAGAGGTAAACAACTCTTCTCTTGCATTAACACAGATCGAGACCTTGAAGAGAAGCATCCGTAAAACTTCAAAGCTTGGATTCCAGAGGAGTCAAGACAGAGCTGGAAGTTTTCTTTTGGAGATTGAAAGCAAACACACTGAGACCGAATTTCACATGCCGAGGAGGTTGGAAAGAGGTTTGCAATCTTGGAGAAATTTCAACAATCTTCGCAATAGCTTGCAAGACCAAGAAAACTGAGCTGCTTGACATTCCGAGGAGGTTCCAATTCACAATTGGGACACCTTCTGGATTAAATGCCCTTTAGATGATATGACCAAGATAAAGCACTTCATCAAGCCAAAATTCACATTTGGAAAACTTCACAAGAATTGATGCTCGAGCTTGTCTAGCACCAATCGAAATGTTTGGCATGATCCTTCTTATTCTTGGAGAAACCAAAATATCATCAAGATAGACCAAAGAATTCATTGGTGTAGGGGTTGAAAGAAGTTCATCATCCGAGAGAATGTTGGAGGAGCATTGACGACCAAAGACATGACAAAGATATTCATAAGAACCAAAGCTTGTTCAATGCGCCTTGGGAATATCTTGTTCAAATCGAATCTGATGATAACCCATAGAAGGTCAAGCTTGGAGAACATTAGCACCTTTGAGTTGCTCAAAAGCTCATTGATGTTGGGAAGTGGATACTTGTTCTTGATTGTCTTGTTATTCAATGGATGGTAATCGACGCAAAGTCGGTCCGCGCCATCCTTCTTCTGACAAAAGAACACCACAACCCCAAGGAGATGAACTCGGTCCGATCAAACCAGACGCTTTGTTCATCGAGCTGCTTCTTCAATTCCTTCAGCTCATCAGTCCAAGCTTGTATGGACGCTTGCAAACGGGTTCAAAGGCGCTCAGATCGAGCAATCAACTCAACTCGGCCGATGAGGAGGCATACCCAAGCTCTTCTCGAAAGACATATTGGTACTCACACCGATCGAATCTGAGAGATAGCATCCAATTCGCCTTCTCATTGAGAGAAAACAACCAATGGTTTCATCACGAGCGCATAGATGATCACATCATTAGAAGAGTGAGTCAATTGAATTTTCCCGCAGCACAATCAAGCTGAGCTTTGTGCCGATAAAGCCACCCATCCCGAGAATAAGATCAATATCCGAGTCACCAAGGACAATTGGTTTAGCCAGAAATCTATAATCGCCCATCTTGATAGAAACATCCGGACATAATTATTAGCTGTCATTTGCTTACCCGGGACACAATTGATAAAGAACTAGGCAATTTTGATAACCCAATCATGCTTAGATGCAAAAGGTCTTGAGATGAAACAATGCGATGCAAAGATCAAAAAGACTTTTGCGGAATATCATTAACGAGATTACCCATTATCACATCAAGATTCTCCGCTTGAGCTGCATTTATCATATATTGGCATGCTTTGGATTATGCTTGACCACCGCATTGCCGGAAGATTTGAGGAGGAGGCGGGCGCCGTTGAAGCACTTGTTCGGATAGTGACCTTCCCGACATTTGTTGCAAGTCACCTCGTGGACGGGGTAAGGAGCACGACCTTGGAGCTTGAGAATTAGACTTGTTCGATAGGGGTTGGGTGGAAGATCCACGCCACCGAGTTCTTCTTGATAACCGACGGAACGGAGGAGGAGGAAGGAAACTTTGCTTATGCCACTTGAGAGGAAGAAGAAGACCAATGCATCCCCGATTCTTCTTAGAAGCCTCACATTTGAGCGGGCCCCCAGGCCATGTTGTAGAATTCATCATACTTTTCTGCTCAAAAGCACAAGAGCTAATTGCGATCTTCTCTCGCAACCTAATTGATAGATCATACTCTTTTCATCGGGACGCTTGCTTAGCAAAGGAAAGTTTCGAACTGGATATTGTATTGATGACGACATGTTGCCTTGCTTGAGATTCCAACCTCACGCTTGCTCTCAACAACACTTTTCGAATGTGTGAGCTCAAACCCTTTGAACTCATCCGTAATGACACGACCTCCTCCGAATCTTTGTATTGGGTACCAAACAGCTTGATCCTTGAGTTGAAACAAAGCAAACTTGACAAAGTCCTGTGTCACATTGCTACATTCAAAATGCTTGCGATGTCCACAAGCCAATCGTCACCCTGTGGCCTCGGCACAAACCAAAGACTTCGCGATTAGCGAGGAACCGATCGAGAGTAGAAAGGCGGCTGGTTGTTGCCTTGACCTTGATTTCCTTGATTGCCTTGCCCTTGAGTACGCTTCTGCAAGAGCTGCAAAATCATCCGAGCATTGGCATTGGTGGCTGCCATGATAGTTTGCCTCCCGGAGGCGGAGGTGGAGGTGGAGGGTTCGACCGATTCCCATCATCACGATCCGGATTCGACGCTGCATGGAGCCATCCGAAGAGGGTGACATCCGTTAGTCCTTTGATAGACAAATAGTCAAGTAGAACCAACGGATAGAAATTGCAACATATAGTCTTCAATAAAAATTCAACAAGAATGAACAATGAATTCCAAAGTTAACCACACGCCCATTAAGGTGAGAAGCCACTTGAATAAGGGTTGATGAAAAAAATAACAAGGTACGATCGAACAAATAAGTGGTAAGGATTACCCAATCACGAACCAAATATCTGGAAGAAATGCTAGGAGCTACTTGAATCCCACCTATAAACTCCCAAACTTTCTGTTATGCAACTGGTGTTGGGGATACAGGGACACAAAATATATCACCCAAACTAACAATACCTAGATCCATTGATCCATCCCACAACACATAACCAAGAAACCTCGGAAATCGTGGTACCTCGACCTTCAAAAACATCCATTATACAAGTCATGGCAATACTCCCAGCCTAAAGATCGGGTTATCGGGTTTATCTCACAAACAACGCACAAAAGAGATTTCGGTCGGCAAATCTCGTGTATTCCGTAACTGCAACGATAAAATTGTGACGACAACACCCGGAGCTCAACTCCCGGACACCGCCACAACCCCTAAATGTCGAGGCACCAAGAACAATGTTCTCCCACAAAACCATCGAACGATCCCAAGATACCCGTGATCCTAAAATTTTTTAGTGAAATTTGAGGAGAGAAGAGTCAAAACTCTACGTCAGAGACCTCACGAGCTTATTTAAGGGACTAGGGAGTAAAAAGAATCCTATCCGAATATATAATCCTAAGACTCAAAACATTTTTCCATTCTAGACTCAACAACGCCAGAAACAATCAAGTAGGGGGCTTAAGTCGGGAAGGCTCGAACAACTTAACCTCGATGCGGTTATATCTCCCACGTGAGGCACACTTAGAGGCATAACCGCATTGAAAGCAATGTCGCAAGTGAGGTAATCTTCACACAACCCATGTAATAAATAAGGGAAAGAGATACATAGTTGGCTTACAATGCCACTTCACACAATTCATAAATAAACAAATTTGGTAGGCATCAAGGCCCAAGGAACCAAAAAAAGAAAGATACCCAAAGTAAAGTGATTTCCAATGGCCCACTTGCTCGGAAAAGCCAGTTTCGAAACGTCCTCGAACTCCCAACCGGGTTCCCCCCGACCGCCTCCCGGCCACCCAAAGGGAAGAACACAAACGGGAACCAAATTAAACCCACGGGATCAAGCATTTAACTTATGGAAAACAATTGAATGGATTGCAGTGTTTATATTAAATGGTGGTAAATCCGGAAGGAAAGAGAACCAGGCTAACTTGGCCAAAAAGTATCCCACTTTGAAAATAAGAAATGTTTCCCTGAAATCCCGAAAGAACCAACCGGAAACCGGTTGAGGTTTTTTGGGCAAATTGGACAAACAAAACAAAATTGGCCCAAATCTGGCCCCAAATTTAACGAGGGTGCCCAACTTAGCCCAAAAGCCAACCAAGGGAAATTCCTTCTACCCAAACCCGATCAACGAATCCCGGACTACAAAATTTGACAAAAGAATAAAAACCAGCAAAGGCCCTAAATTCCACAATCATAAAGGTTCAAACAACTGGCCCGTGGCACAAATAGGTTGACAATAAAACCAGCCTCAAGTTTTAGGGGCCCAATTTGTTTGGGCCACAAAAACAACCTCCGGGGTTAAAAAAAACCGGCTGGCAAAGGGAAAACTTACCAAAGGTAAAACCAAAAGTTCCTTCTGGACCATTAAAGCCAAAAGGGGTCCCAAAAATAAAGTAAAACCCGAAATCAAGGCTAACAGGTTAGGAAATGGTGGCAAAAATAAATAACAAAAGGCCGAAAGCCTTCACCCTTTACCAAGATTAATGATTAAATTAAGCAAATAATTGGAATCCCAAAAGAAACATGGCCAAAAGGAACAACATCTAGCCAACAAGGAACAAACCCCACCAAACAAACCTTTGGGGCAAAATTGAATAACTTTGTAAAAATTTGGGCCAGGAAAATTTGATAAGCAAAAGGGTAGGCTCATTGGCTCAAGCAAAGGCACCAATAATTGCAAAAAAAGGATTGGGGATGGATTTGGCAAACCAATTGTCCAAAACATCCTTCTGAAGTTTCTCAAAATTTGCCAGGATCCCTTGGTTACCCAAACAAGAAACCAAACAAAAACCAAAAAACAGGGCTGAAACAAGCAACATAGAAAACCTACTTTGCAATGGTTTGTGCTAAAGGCCCCAAGGAAAAAAATACATTTGGCAAACCAACCCCTGGAAAGATGGATGGATTTCCAAAAACATTAAAGGATCAAATCATAGGTTTGCAAAACAACAAAACAAATGGCAAAATCCCAAAAGTGAAGCCCTTTAAAGAAACAAGAAATTAACATCACCCAAACCTTTCCAACAAAGATTTCGGCATCAAGATGGCTTCAAAAGAAAATGAGCAAGAAATAAATACAACTCGAACAACATTTGGAAAATTCACCAAAAATTGGAAGCAAACATATGGCAAAGTTCGAGCCGAAAAAATGCAAAATTAAACAAAACAGGATATAATTACCGCATAAAAAAAGATGCCAAAGAAAAGGAAGGAAAATTGCCCCGAAATAATTTTAACGGATTAAACATGGAGGAAAAGTAACCGGGATGGATCGATTCCCCCACCGGATTCAGAAACCGGGCTTCCTAAAAGAAGAAGGCCGGGAAGGAAACGGCCCTCGGGCCCCGGGGCCAACCCAACCCGGCAAATTGCCGGTAAACCAAGGGCCAGGGGCCGGGATGCGGTAGAGGCCGTTGGCCGCTTGGGGCCCCCGGGGCAAACCGGGCAGGCGGTGGCCCCAAGCCCATTCCCCTGGGTTCCCTTGGCGGCCCGGGCGGGTTTTGGGCCTTCGCGGGCTAAACGCCCGGGAAACCCGGCGCGGGCAGGTCCCCGCAAAATTGGCCCCCGGAAAGTGGTTGGCCAAACCACTGGTGGGGCCAAAATTAGGGTTTGACCCAATTTGGAAAATGGGGTTTGTTTAAAAATAGGAAACTAAATCCAAATAGGGTTTTTCCAACACATTTCGAACAGGAGAGCCAAATGGAAAATGACTTAGATGGGTTATTTGGGCGTTTTGAATTTCAACCTTAAAAGGGCCTTTAATAATGCGGTTAACCGGAGAAAAGAGTTTCCAAATTTGAAAATTACCGGTGGGCTACGGTGGTTACCGGATTGGAAAACCCGTAAATTCCGGAGAAAATTTAGACCGAAAGGAAAAGGAAAAGGGCCGCCCGGGGATAGGGGGCCGGGTTCAAACGGAAAGGAAAAAGGCCGGAACATGGGAGAAACCGGGGAAAGCGGGCACCGTACCGGGCGGGCGGCTGGGCAAAATGGGCCCCCAGGGGGCAATCCAAGGCCGTGGCGGGTTGGGCAAATTGGGGAAAGACCCGGGTTTCAACCCCCCCTGGGTCCTCGCCCCCGGGCTTGGGCTGGCCTCGGGGAACGGCGGAGGGCCCGCCCCGGTGGGGCTTCCGGGCGGGAATTTGGTGTGGACCACTTCCCCAGGAAAGATTATTTTGCCGGTTTGGGGGGGTTTCAAGAATAGGGCCAAAGGGTGGCTCCAAATGGATAAGAGGAGACTTCTTGGGAAGGGCAATTTTGAAGGGTGTTGGGCTCAACTTAAAAGACCTTTGCAAAGGCTTGTGGACACCAAACACTCCCAAATTTGCCAAATTGACCGGGGCTCGGGTGGTAACCGGCCCTTTGCCAAATGTCCTTGAAAGGAACCCACGGAAACTAAAGGGGCAAGTTCCCTTTGAAAACCGGAAAGGGTGCCTTTCATTGAGAAAGACGCGAGGTAGACATGGTTCCGAATTTCAAAAAGCCCAACCAATAGGGTTATCATATAAATTTGCCGAAATGGCGGTTTGGAGTTCTAGGAAAGACTTTGCAACATTTCTTCGCCCCGCGGATAAAGTCAATTTCCAAGAAGGTTTGGCGCCCCGGTCTTCCACTTTGGAAGGGTACCACTTTCCTTTCCAAGGAATTTAATTGGGGTCTTGCCCCTTCGTGGAACGGGTTGTTGTAAGGAGAATCCTTGGAAGGCAATTTCCCTTTTGAAAGGAAATGCCGCCCAGAATTCTTAAGGATTTGAAATTTACCGGAAACCTTGGCCATTTGGGTTTGGGAGGAAAGCCTGTTGAACGAATGTTTTGCCAATGGCCTTTAAAAGGAACCCAAAATTGGGGAAAGTTCCTTGCCCACGGGCCCTTCATTGGGAAGCCGGAAGGAGACAACTCCGATTTAAACCGGCCAAACCGAGGCCTGCCGTGATGGATTCTTTGATAGGAAGAAAATGAGCCATTTTAGTAAGCTTGTCAATGACAACCAAGATAGCATCATTTCCAGCTTGGACTTTGGAAATCCAGTCATCAAGTCCATTTCCTTAATATGATCAAACTTCCATTCCTTGAATAATAAAGCAAGAGGTTGAGGAGCCGTACCGGTCGTTGGTGTTCTGCTTAATTCTCTCGCGACATCACATTCATTCACGAATTGAGTTCCGCTTCATTCTCGAGTCTCACTGTAATATGACTGCTGAGGTTCCCGTACATCTTCGACATTTCCAGATGAATGGATAGAAGCTTAATTGTGAGCCCTGCTCATAATGACTTTACGTAGATCACCCTTTGGAACCACAATCCGTCCCCCAAGAAAAGAGTATCTTTGTCATCAACGTGGAAGCACTTGTAATTTGAAATGCCCTTGTCGATACCACGCTTCACCTTTTTCACCATGGCATCTGGTGAGTTGAGCCTCACGAATCTGATCTTCCAAAGTAGGAGAGACTATGAGGTTGGCAAGAAAGCCTTGAGGAACAACTTGAAGATTCAGCTTATGAAAGCTTCACAGAGATCCCGTTGGAAGGGCTTGAGGATTAGACTGCTGCAGTAAGCCTTCCCCGCTCAAAGCATCTGCAATGACATTGGCCTCGCCTGGAGTATATTCAATACTTGGGTTGTACTCTTTGAATCATTTCACCCATCGAAGTCTGCCTGAGGTTGAGGTTGGGCTGAGTGAAGATATACTTGAGACTCTTGTGATCGGTGAAAATGTCCACTTTCCTTCCCAACAAGAGATGTCTCCATGTTATCAATGCATGGACAACTGCCGCCAACTCAAGATCGTGAGGGGTAGTTCTTTCGCTGGGCTTCAAATCTGTAGAGGTATAAGCCACAACTCTTCTCTTGCATTAACACAGCAATCGAGACCTTGAAGAGAAGCATCACAGAAAACTTCGAATGGCTTGGATTCGTCAGAGGAGTCAAGACAGAGCTGTGACGGCTTTCTCTTGAGAGTATTGAAAACAACATCACACCTGTGGAGACCATACATACTTCACATGCTTCGAGGAGGTTGGAAAGAGGCTTTGCAATCCTTGGAGAAATTCTCAACTAATCTTCGGCAATAGCTTGCAAGACCAAGAAAATCATGGAGCTGCTTGACATTCCGAGGAGGTTCCCAATTCACAATTGCGGACACCTTCTGGATTAACAGCGATGCCCTTGGCGGAGATGATATGACCAAGATAAAGCACTTCATCAAGCCAAAATTCACATTTGGAAAACTTCAGCATAGAATTGATGCCTTCGAGCTTGTCTAGCACCAATCGCAAATGTTTGGCATGATCCTTCTTATTCTTGGAGAAGACCAAAATATCATCAAGATAGACCAAGACTAATCATTGGTGTAGGGGTTGAAGATGAAGTTCATCATCCGAGAGAATGTTGGAGGAGCATCGACGAGGGAAAAGACATGACAAGATATTCATAAGAACCAAAGCTTGTTCTAATGCCTGTCTTGGGAATATCTTGTTCACGTAATGCGAATCGATGATAACCCATAACGAAGGTCAAGCTTGAGAACACTTTAGCACCTTTGAGTTGCTTCAAAAGCTCATTGATGTTGGGAAGTGGATACTTGTTCTTGATTGTCTTCTTATTCAATGGACGGTAATCGACGCAAAGTCGGTCCGTACATCCTTCTTCTCGGACAAAAAGAACACCATTACAACCCAAGGAGATGAACTCGGTCCTGATCAAACCCTGACGCTCTTGTTCATCGAAGCTGCTTCTTCAATTCCTTCAGCTCATCAGGTCCAAGCTTGTATGGACACTTGTAAACGGGTTCAGTTGTGCTCAAGATCGATAACGAACTCAATCGTCGATGAGGAGGCATACCGTAAGCTCTTCTGGAAAGACATCTTGGTACTCACACACGATCGAATCGAGAGATAGCATCCAATTCGCTTCTTCTCATTGAGAGAAAACAACCAATGGTTTCATCACGAAGCGCATAGATGATCACATCATTAGAAGAGTGAGTCAATTGACTTCGCAGCAGACAATCAAGCTGAGCTTTGTGCTGATAAAGCCACCCATCCCGAGAATAAGATCAATATCCGAGTCACCAAGGACAATTGGTTTAGCCAGTAAATCTATAATCGCCCATCTTGATAGAAACATCCGGGACATAATTAGTAGCTGTCATTTGCTTACCCGGGACACAATTGATAAAGAACTAGGCAATTCTTGATAACCCAACTCATGCTTGGATGCAAAAGGTCTTGAGATGAAACAATGCGATGCACCAAAGATCAAATAAGACTTTTTGCAGGAATATCATTAATCGAGAGATTACCCATTATCACATCGTAAGATTCCTCCGCTTGAGCTGCATTCATCATATTGACCTTTGGCATGCTTTTGGATTATGCTTGACCAACGCATTGCCGGAAGATTTGAGAGGAGGAGGCGAAGGCGCCTTTGGTTGAAGCACTTGTTCGTGATAGTGACCTTCCTCGCCGACATTTGTTGCAAGTCACCCGTAGAGCGGACGGTGGTAAGGAGCACTGGACCTTGGAGCTTGAGAATTAGACTTGTTCTCGATAGTCTGGTTGGGTGGGTGGGAAGATCCACGCCACCTGAGTTCTTCGCTTGAGCAAGGTCGATTTTAACGGAGGAGGAGGAAGGTAGAACTTCTGCTGCTTAGCTGCCACTTGAGAGGAAGAAGAAGATCGAAGCTGCATCCCCGATTCTCTTCTTAGAAGCCTCACATTTGAGCTGGGCAGCTCGCCTGCAAAGGCTATGTTGTAGAATTCATCATACTTTTTCTCGCTCAAAAGCACAAGAGCTAATTGCAGATCTTCTCTCGCATCACCTCCAATTGATAGATCATACTCTTTTCATCGTGACGCCTTGCTTAGCAAAGCGAGCGAAGCTCGGAATCGGATATTGTATTGATAGATGCATATGTTGCCTTGCTTTGAGATTGCGGAACTCCTCACGCTTGCTCTCAACAACACTTTTCGGAATGTGGTGAGCTGAAATCTCGGTGAACTCATCCTGTAATGACACGACCTCCTCTCGAATCTTTGTATTGTCTGGTACCACTCACCCAGCTTGATCCTTGAGTTGAAACGGGCAAACTTGACAAAGTCCTCGTGTCTGACATTGCTACATTCAAAATGCTTGCAGATGTCCAACAAGCCAATCGTCAGCGCCTCGTGGGCTCGACTACGTAGAACTCAAAGACTTAGCTGATTAGCGATTAACCGATCGAGAGTAGCAAAGTGCGGCTGGTTGTTGCCTTGACCTTGATTTCCTTGATTGCCTTTGCCCTTGAGTACGCTTCTGCAAGAGCTGCAAAATCATCTCGAGCATTGGCATTGGTGGCTGCCATGATAGTTGCCGTATCTCCCGGAGGCGGAGGTGGAGGTGGAGGGTTCAATCTGATTCCCATCATCACGATCCGGATTCGTAGATCTGGCGGAGCCATCCTGAAGAGGGTGACATCCGTTAGTCCTTTGATAGACAAATAGACAAGTAGAACAACGGATAGAAATTGCAACATATAGTCTTCACAATAAACATTTGAACAAGAATGAACGAATGAATTTTGTTAACATCACACGCCCATTAAGGTGAGAAGCTACTCTGAATAAGGGGTTGATGAAAAATAACAAGGTACGACCGAACAAATAAGTGGTAAGGATTACCCAATCACGAACCAAATATCTCGGGAAGAAATGCTAGGAGCTACTTGAATCCCAATTTATAAACTCCCAAACTTTCCGTTATGCAATCTGGTGTTGGGGATAGGGACACAAAATATATCACCCAAACTAACAATACCAGATCCACCGTATCCATCCGTCAACACATAACCAAGAAATCTCGAAATCGCGGTACCTCACCTTCTCAAAAACATCCGTTATACAAGTCATGGTAATACTCCCGAGCTCGCCTCAAAGATCGGGCTTATCGGGGTTATCTCACCAACAACCGCACAAAAGAGATTTCAAGTCGGCAAAACTCGGTATTCCAGACTCGCAACGATAAAATTGTGACGACAACACTCCTGAGCTCAACTCCCGACACCGCCACAACCCCTCAAATGTCAGGAGGCACCAAGAACAATGTTCGCCACAAAACCATCTAACGATCCCAAGATACCACAGTGATCCTAAAAAAAAAATTTTTAGTGAAATTTGAGGAGAGAAGAGTCAAAACTCTACGTCAGAGACCTCACCAGAGCGCATTTAAGGGACTAGGGAGTAAAAAGAATCTCATCTCATATATATAATCCTAAGACTCAAAACATTTTTCCATTCTAGACTCAACAACGCCAAAGAACAATCAAGTAGGGGGCTCAAGTCGGGAAGGCTCGATTACTAACTTGTCACCTCGATGCGGCTATATCTCCCACGTGTCGAGGCACGACTTAGAGGCATAACCGTGATTGAAAGCAATGTCGCAAGTGAGGTAATATTCACACAACCCATGTAATAAATAAGGAAAGAGATACATAGTTGGCTTACAAATGCCACTTCACACAATACATAAATAAACATCCATCATTCAGAGTACACTCAAGGTCCGACTACGGAACCAAAATAAAGAAGATACCCTAAATGCTACACAGATCCTCCGATCGTCTCCAACCGGGCACCATCTGATCATCGTGAAAAGACACATAGTAACGACCACGCTCCTCGCCGAACTCCCACTGAGCTCGGGTTGCCACCACCTGCACCGCATCATCGCCGGCACTGCAACTGTTTTGGTAGAATCTGTGAGTCACGGGACTCAGCAATCTCACACCCGCGTAGATCAAGACTATTTAAGCTTATAGGAAGGACAGAGTTGTAAGGTGGAGCTGCAGCAAGTAATTAGCATATATGGTGGCTACATCGCAAAAGAGAGCGAGAAGAGAAGCAAAGCACGACGTGGAAGCTAGTAGCGATCAAGAAGTGATCCCGACTACTTACGCCAAACATAACTCCAACACGTGTTCACTTCACGGACGCCGAGAAGAGACCATCATGGTTACACACGCTGTTGATGTGTATTTTAATTGAGGTCAACTTGGTTTTCACAACCGACATTAACAAATTCCTCCTCATAACCACGGGCACGGCCGAAAGATATTAACCGCAGGGTGTCCCAACTTAGCCCATTATAAGCTCTCACGGTCAACGGAGGATATTCCTTCTACCGGAAGACCCGATCAATCTCGAACCCGGACTACAAGACATTTTGACAGCAATAAAACAAGACCAGCAAAGCCGCCTCATTGTGCCGACAAATCCCGATAGGAGCGTGCATATCTCGCTCGGCACATCCGGATGAGCAGTCCGTATAACTAAAACCAGACCTCAAATTTCCTTGAGGGGGCGCTGCAAGCACTCTAGTTTGGGCCAGCACTCAAGGAGCACCGGTCCGGGGGTTAAATAAAGATGACCTGGCTCATGAAAAACCCGGGGAAAAGGCTTAGGTGGCAAATGGTAAAACCAAAGTTGGGCCTTGCCGGACGAGTCTTATTCAAAGCGAACTGTCAAGGGGTCCCATAAATCACCCAACCGGTAAGGAACGCTGAAATCAAGGAACATAACACCGGTATGACGGAAACTAGGTGGCAAGAGGGAACAAATCACTGCATAAGGCCAGCCTTCCACCCTTTACCAAGTATATAGATGCATTAATTATAGCAGATATATATTGTGATATCCCAACAAGTAAACATGTTCCAACAAGGAACAACATCTCCATGTTCCAACAAGGAACAAATCCATCTTCACCGCAACTAGCAACGCTATAAGAGGGCTGAGCAAAGCTAACAATATAGCCAATCAACGGTTTGCTAGGAAAGGATGGTTAGGGGCTGACATGGCAATATGGGTGGCATGATATAGCAAGTGGTAGGCATCGTAGCATAGGCATAGCAAAAGAGCGAAAGCAACTAGCATAGCAAAGATAGAAGTGATTTCGAGGGTATGGTCATCTCGTTGCCCGCAATGTTCTCAGAGTTGTTTCAAAGCTTGATCCTCGAAGCTGCTTCTCAACAGGTTCCTCGCTCACGCACTCGTCTCCGGCTCTACCCAAAGAAAGAACACAAACAAAGGAACCACAATAAATCACGGTGCAATGCACAATCAACATGATGCAAAACATGACATGATATGCTAGATGTGATATGCAATGCGACAAAAGCCCCGAAGGAAAATGATGAACCAGGCATCAACTTGGAAAACCAAGTATGCCACTGAAAGATGAGATGATTTCGCTGAAATCGATATAAAGATCACCGGAATCGGATGCACGGTTGGTAAAACACAAGTAAAACAAGAATGGCAATAAATCTACACACAGCATGATGCCACTTAAAGTGCTAAACAAGAAAATTACAATCAACTGCACCCAAACATATCAAAAGCATATGGCAGTGATCTATACAAGATGCTTGACAAAATATGAACACTGAGCTATGGCTAATCACATCACAGCAACAGGTTCTAACAAGCATGGCAAAAGTGCACAAAATATCAGGTCGACACATGACAAAAACAGCATTGTGTAGCAAATGTTCAGAGCACGAAAACAACATGCTACAGTGAACTTATAATAGCAAAACATGGCATGGCATGAATCTACTTCAAAGCATAGAACAAAAGTCCTTACTGACCATAAGCCAAAAGGATCAGAAAATATAGTAACACCCATGTCAATATCGCAAGTTTCCCTTAATAGATTCAGCAACATGGCATGTCAAAAACTGATAACAAGTAGGCATGTTTACAAGCTCAATGCACTCTACCACAGAGCCTTATATGATAAACTAAGCATACATACATCAAGAAGACATGGCATAGAAGACATACATGGCAAGAACAACATCATAGCATATACGGATCAACTACAACAACCTTGGCAAATTGAATAACATGTAAACAATCTGCTGAAACAGTTGATAGCAAAAGTAGAGCTGATTGACTCAAGCTATGGCACTCCATAATTGCAAAAAAGGCATGGATCGCTAGATCATAACCATATGTCCAAAACATCCTTACTGAAGTATCTCAAAATATGCATGGATTCTCTCAGCAAGTTAATATGGCATCAAAATATCAGCAAAACAGAGCTGAAAACAGCAACATTAGGACACCTACTTTGCATGCTTGTGCTAGTCACCACATAGATCACAAAAATACATGGCATACACCCCTGTAAAGATGGCATGGCATATTACAAAGCACATGTAGGACTCAAAATCATAAAGTACACATCAATCATGGCAAAATAACAAAGTGCAAGGTCTGTTAAGAAACAGAAACTAACATCACATAGCCCTCTTCCAACAGCATTTGGGAATCAAGATGAGCCTGGAAATGACAATGATGCAATGAGATGAAAATGATCTACTCTTTCGAGACAAACATTTTGATATATTACACACGCAAAATGGAGCTACAGATGTTAAATGGATGCGTAGAAAATGCCAATAAATATTCACAGATGAAAAACTTAGACGAAAATGAGAGGGGGGAAACAATCGATCCTGACGGATCCGGCCCGAATGGGATCGAGGGCTGCTGGCGCGGTTCGCCGGAGAGGAGAAGAGGCGGAGGCCAGAGGAGAGGACGCCAAGGGTCGGGTCAGCCGGGCGAGGTCACAAGGGCGGGCCGCTGACTGCAGCGGCGCGCGTAGGCCGCGAGATGGAAGTGAGCCAAGGGCGGCGGAGGGGCGGCGAGATGGCAGGAGGGCGCGGTCAGCGCTGGTGGCGGCAGGCCGCTAACTCCGCGCAGGAGGTGGCGGCGCGGGCGGCCAAGCTGCGCGGCGCTGGGTTTGGTCGGCGCTGCCGCTGAGCGGGCGCCGCTGGGCTCAAGGCGTCGCAAGGCAAGCGGCGTGAACAGGTGGCGCAAGCGATTGGCGGGCAAGGCCAAGGGCGGATTTGACGCGTCCGTCTGACCGGACGTGGTCCGGGGGCGCGGCGAGGGAAGACTAGGGTTTCACCCTGATTTGGAATGGGGTTTGTTTAAATAGGCATAGAGGGAGCTAGGAGAGTCCAAATGAGGTGTAGTTACCACACACGATCGTGGATCGAACGACGGAGAGCATGGAAGGTGACTTAGATGGGTTATTGGGCTATTTTGAAGGTGTTGGGCTGCAACTTAAAAGAGGCCTGCGTAGAGTGCGGTTAACCGCTGGAGTACCAAACGAGCTCCAAATGACCCAAACTTGACCGGTGGTTACGGGTGGTATACCAAGGCCACTTGACAAACCTCGTCCATTCCGAGAAGGTTTAGTACCCGCCACGGAAAAACGGTAAGGCCGTCGGGAGATAGGAGTGCCGGATTGCAAAACGGACAACGGAAAAATGCTCGGAATCATGAGACTAACACGTATGCAAATGCGATGCACATGATGACATGATATAAAATGCATGACATGGACAAAATGCAAATGAAGAAAAACCCAACCACGGAGGGAATATCATATCACAATGCCGAAAATGGCAAGAGTTGAGTTATAAATATGGAAAGTTACTCTCGGGTGTTGGTATGTTCTTCTTTGCAAATGGTACTATTGCTCAGATCTTCAAAATTCCTACCTGTACTTAATACGCTCTGCATTTAGTAGTATAATTTGGGCTCACCGATTTGGGTAAGAAGTTCGAACGGAGCCGGTAGAATAAGACACCGAAGAGGTGGAAGAAGCCTTTCCAGCCATCCATGTTGCATCAAACGTTCATATGAGTCGATCGACTTAAACCGCTTCCATCGATTGCGTGATCCACGCGGCATTCAAGGTCTCGGCGGTAGATTCCGCTGGCCCGCACCCGGGTTTGCGGGCTCGACGCAGCGAGTCAAGCTTCCGCCGCGGATAGCCGCGCCTCCTCCACGCGGGCGGAGAAGACAATGACACGCTAGTTCCGGGCGTCGGAGCACGCGCCGTCCTCCTCTTTGTACGCCGCGGCATAGACGCTGCCCACCAGCCTGTTTCCGTTTGGCAAAGGCAGCAAAGGTCCGGGAGGGACCTGCGACATGTGAGCCGGGCGGCCGGCCCAGGCACAGGGATGGCGTGACACGGCGGTGATGAGCGAGAAATTGTTGGCCGGAGCAGTTGGGCGCCGCATGCGAACGGGGCGACGGCATATTGATGAGGCGCGGGGGAGCTTTTACTTTAGTTTTATATAAGGTTATCAAACTTAAAAGAAAACCGGATTATACACGTAAACATTGACTTAGGCAGCTTTTTATTGTTAGTACCACAGCCACGATATTTAAATCGTGCAAGGCGCGGAATCCCGGCCAGCGGGTCGATCGAACGGGGCCACCGTGTGCACTGGGACATCCAAAACCTTTTGTGTGTGAAACAATCCTCTAATATTACTCAACTTTTTTTCCCGGAAAGTTCTTGACGCTGCAAATTTTCATATTTGAATTTAGCTCCATTTGTTTATTTGGATTTGATGTTTTAGGTGCGCCCTAGTTTTTTTAATACTGATTTTGTGTGTGGATGGAGAGAACGGTGTATGTGTCCATATGTGTGTTGTTGGGAAGGGCAATGTGGATACGTAAAGGCGGGATAGTAATAGAGAGGGTGGAATGTGCAAATGATCAAAAGACATAGATGATATGGAACGCTGTGTATACATGAGAGAACGGTCTTTAGTTTACTTTGTGTGTGTGTGAGAGAGAGAGAGAGGAGCATCTGTAACACAACAACCATCTCTTGATTCATCCGCCCCTCGACGGTCGCATGCAACACATGCATCAACGCCACATTTTGACACCCTCACCCGCCCCCGCCCCACCTCAAGGCCCGTGCGATTCTTTTGTGAATACCCATTTATCTCCTTAGGTTTGTTTTCTCCAATATCTCTCTCTCTCTCTCTCCACACACACACACATAGAGACACACGAGCACAACACACGCACACCCCCCGAGCACACAATTCATCCCCATCCAAGGTTATACGGGCGACCACTCGCTGTGCTTTTTGCACCCCAACATGCACAACACCTCAATCTTCAAAGAGGGCATCGAGAGATCAAAGATTTGACCACACCTGCTAGAGAAATGCGGGGTCATTTGGAAGGGGGTGATGTGACGACGGCCGACCCACTCTCCCCCACCCTCTCTCTCTCTCTTGCCAAATTACCAATCCCTCTCCCCCGCACAAAATTGTCAATCCTCAACCCACGGATCCTTCCCCTCCTTCCATGTTTTTCCAACTCTCTCATCAAACATGTTGTCTCTTCTCCTTCCACGATATTAACTGGATGCACAATATCTCACGGATATTACATGTCTCCATCTTTCTCACTCCAATTCTTCCTTCTCTTTCTCTCTCTATCTCTCTCCTTTGTCTCGCTAGGGTTTGTCTCCCTCTTCTGCCCACATACATACAATCTTTCCCCCCTATCCGCCCATCTTCAAAAGCTCTCTCAGACGTTTCATTCACACATTGGGATATGTCAAATGTTTTTCTATAATTTCCCTGTTTGGATCATGGGGTTAGAGCTATTTGGGTTAGAAGGGCCTCAAATAACCCAAAAGTATCCAGACAGGAGGGTTAGAGTGGTTAGTTCCATCTAACCCAACCATTCCCAGAGGTGCTTATTTGGGTTAGAGTGGGTTAGAATAACCTAACTCTAACCTGTTAGAGTATCCAAAAGGGCCAATGGTGAGTTAAGTTATGGTTGTTTTTGTTGCATCCTACAAAGTAATAACATGAAATGCATTTAGATTCTCATTTGATCGGGATTATGTGAGTTTGAGCATGTTGTAAAGTACTATAGACCTTGTATACATCTTGGGATTCATGGCGGTTGAACTATTGAATTGTATAGACCATTACATTCAAGTCAATAGCCTTATATTTATTTTCCAATTTCAACAAATGATTAGTTCACTACAAACTAAGAAAAAAAATGTGTAACTCCCCTCCTTTTATTTAAGTCCGCCGATTAATTGGTCAAAGTCAAGTTTTGTAAACTCTCAAAGTTTATAAAAAAATATTAACATACAAAACAAATAAATACCATTAGATTCATTATTGAATGTAATTTCGTGGAGATATGCCCTAGAGGCAATCGTATGATGATATTTCCTATGTGTTTATGAATAAAGATAGTCCTTGGACATTATCAATGATGTGTATCGCCAAGCACGTGACTTGTTTGTGGGACTATACATTGTATGATGACTGTCCTAAAAGGTCCCTAGTCGAAAGGGCTGTGGACGGTTTAATTAGACTAGCATATGACACGGCCGATGGCTCCGGCCTCACTAGCCATGGAGCATTGGATTAACCTGGATAATATGGACTTGAAAGGTCTTCGGATTTGACATAGTCGGATCCGAATGAGATAATCCGGTTTGGAAACCCAACTATGAGACGATCGAATGTCATCTATGAGTCTCTAGTACAACATAAGCTCTATGTCCTAAGACCTGAGCCGAAGAGTACTGAGATGGTGATAGACTTGCTTTGGGGCCACCAAACGCTATTCCGGGACGGTAGTTACAAAGGTAGGTTTCGGTTTGTCCAATCCCATGCCAAGACATGGTCGAGCAAGATGGGATTTGCCCTCCATTAGGAGAGAATATTCGGGGCCCCTCGTGATCCGACCAGAACAAATTAATGCGACAAGGATTATGAGATAATCCGGATAGTGGTCGGTATCACTAGAACGAGAAAGAGGTCGGGCTAGCACAAGGATGACAATTCCGCTTTGGAGCCCACAAATATATCGTTAAAAAAGGAATGGAAGTATGATGTAAAAACCTAACCAGCTTTCATCGTCGCCAGGTCAAAGACGCTTTGCTAGAGGTCCATTAACCGGATGTGTCGGAGGTGATCCGAATCGTGACTGCCGATTTGAACCTTGGGGTCGCGCGCTTAAGGGAAGGAACCTATGGAGGTCAATTTAAGACACCGGTCGGATGTGATCCGAATCGGACTAGGAACGGACCGGTAGATTTTTTTTAGGGTCCGTGCGGCCCAAGTGTTGGCTCCGACGACGCCTTATATAAAGTGGGGTGCGCCACTAAAAATAAGAGAGAACCTTTCGCCTTGGGAGGCAGATCGCTTTTTCCCGGGGGATCGCTTGGCCTCCAGGAGCCGCCCACTTGCCGCCGACCGGGTGATCGACCCAGCAGTCCCCGCCGGTGTTCCTCCCGCCGGATACCGTTAGAGGCGGTGCACTTGCGCCGGCCCCGCCAACTCGCAAGGGATCGGAAACCGGACGCCGAGGGAGATCGAACGAGGGAGACGATCCACGCGGACGCACGCCCCAATCTTTTCCCACGCAAGGCAGCTGGCCTAGTGGTAATTAACCGTGATCCATTCTCCGTAGCGTTCCTGGATGTTCCAGTAGGAATTTTTAATTTAAACGACGACCCTACCGAGACCCCAACACTTTCACATCATCATATTTGTTATGGTAAATGTTTATATTTTTCTATAAACTTGGTCAACTTAGGAAGTTTGACTTCGGTCAAACCTAATATGCAGAGTTTACTACTACTACTCGCTAGTTTCTTAGCCGAATCACTCAACACGCCACACGGGAGTCCGGTCAAAATTTGAGGTCGGCGGGAAAATCTCCCGCGACCCGATTCGAAAGGGAAGTTCCATCATAGCCTTCGAACAGGCCTAGGATGACGCCTTGGGGGTTGTTTTCGTAATTCAGTTCACCCTACCCACCAACCCCACCCCGCACCCGAGTAGTACACCTGAATACTCCCCATTTTCTATCCCCAAAAAATAGATTCTCCACGGCACCGCAGCCTTCATGCCTCCCTTTACATCGGCGACTGCCCACCGCAGACATCTTCTTTATTGACGACCAGACCCGACCGGAGCCAGTCCACCGCGCCGCCGACACGGAGCCTCTTCCCCGCATCGCCTTCCATGGTCTCGGATCCGCTTCCTCGAAGCCGGCCAAGGCAAAGTACCACCATCGTGGGACAATGAACTCTCAGCTTGAATTATGATTTACAGAGGTCCCAACCATCGCTTTCCTCCTCGATTGGTAATTGTGTATTGAATCACTTAGGAATGCAGTTCCAATTTTGTTCACACCTACCCTTCAAATTTCTTTGGGTGCTATTATTCCCAAAAGTAACTGGTTATAGCCCCATTGTCCAACAGAATATCAGCTTGTAATTGTGCCGCCGCCCCAGACGATGTGCTTGGTAGGTTTTTCATCCTAAACCAGATGTGGCAAATGATGGAAAGGTTTTAGAACTAGCAAGATGCCCATGTGTTGCACCATCAAGATGCATTTGTATGAGTAGTTTATCTTGTGGGAGAAAAGGATGAACGAGGGAAGGCCTTATTTGCAAATCTAGAGAGGGTATGGGTATCTTTGCAAAATTTCCATTTGTTTCTTCCTATCCGCGAATAAATCGACAGCCTATATTGCAAGAAAAAAGTATAGAGAAAAAAGTAGAAGAAAAGGAGATAAATATTAAATATTAAATATAAAATAAATATAAAAAGAAGAAGAGAGAGATAGCAGACGGGAGGATCGGCTCAAGTGGGAAAAAGTGGCCGGGGCCGGTTTGCTGCGGCGGCGGTCCGGGCCGCTTTATAAAATCCAACGCCCCCACCGCTTCGGCCTTGCCACCGCCCTTCCCTCATTATTTTCACTTAGCCCCGGCCAGCCACCATGCCGCCGACGCTGAAACTTTGGGGATACCGCGGTGTCCGCCCTTCCCGGGCGCTTTTCCGCCGAGATCCGGTTCCACGGGATGCGCCGGCCTCGGCAATTTCCGACACCCCAACGAAATTTAGGACGACGCGGGCGGGCGACCCAAACTCATAGAAATTGAACTTCCCCAACGGCCGACGGGGGGAGCAGGCGAGGGAGTCAGGTTCCGCCAGGGCTGCTTAGCAATCCGAAGATCGCCCCATAACCGGGGAAGGAGACCATCTCCATCGCCGAGATGGACGGGAAGCCATGGCGCTGTGGCGCCAACAATTTCCCGGAGGATATCATCAACGAAGGCGAAGTTCTACATGCAAAGGAGGGCGGAGAGGGATAAGAGGAGGGGGAGCGAGCCCTTATCGCGGGGATGCCGAAGGTAAAGCGGACGCCAATTCAACATGAGGCTAGGAGCAGGGCCGGGGAACTTACGAATTGGTATCTTCACCCTACCGACCGCCGGAGGAGGACATCACCGAGGAGGAGTCGGACGAGGAGTAGTTGAATTATCTTTTGTTATCTATCTATGCTGAGAACTATCCTCTACTCTATCTACTTTGATTCAAGAATCGAAACGCTTTTAAAAGCGCCTTTAATTCTGTTGGAGATGCTTAACATGGCGTATTTTGCTTTAATGTTGCCCACAAGATGCGTGAGTATTACTAGTAGTATATTTTTCTTCCATGTTGAGATTTTAAAACCACAAGTGCTAACATGCAGAGGAGCAATGAAGACCAAACACGGGATATTCAGGACATCTTCAAGGAGCGTGAAAGTTAAAGAGGAGCTGCAATCAACCGAAAACGATCTTTGGAAGTAACACCCTTTCAATTACCTCGTAGCCTCGTGTTCTTTGATGTGTATATTTTGTAGTTTCTGTTTTCTTAAGGTTGGTGTTCTTCGATGTGTAATAAGAAGAGTCTTAATCGTTCTAATGCTTTCGCTTTTAGCTTGATGTAGGAAGTGGGTGTTCTCACCTTGTAGTCTGTTTTTTATATTTATTTTTTTCCTTTTGAATTCACTTCGAGTTCTGCTTATCCCGCTTCTACTAAATGGATCTAGGTTTCTGGTATTGATCTAAAAAAGAAGTAACTTTCAGGATGCATTAATGCGGGAGGGAAGTATGGTCAACTCCAGATCATGTTTCCAAATGAGGCTGAATTAACACAAGGTTCCAATTTCTAATGATGCCGGATTAGAACAAGGGCAAATTCTCAGATGATGTTGGATTACACAAGCCGTGGACGCCCTTTGTCCCCGGGCATTAGAAAGGTGAAAGAAAGCGCAGCAAGCCCTTGAGAATGTAGTTGAGTTCTCAAGAAGGAAAGAGCAATCAGATGCCTTCACCCAAGCCAAAGAAGAGATGGAAGAAGCCGAAATAAGCTAGCAGAGGCAGAAGCGGCTCGCCTCGCTATCTAAAAACTTTGTCAATACAAAATTTCCTTCATAATAGCTAGGTTCAAATGTTTATCCAACAAGATGCTCTTTGGATGTCCCGCATCTACCGATGTGGCAAAATGTTTTTTTGGGTCATGTAATAACAGCAATTACTTTCCAAACAATAATGATTTAAGCATTGACATGGTATAGTTCACCCAGAAGTCCCGACATTCCAAGTTCAACTTCCACATCAAACTCATGTTCACAAATCTCCACATTTCTACATAATGTCCACAACCATGATTCATTTCAAAGCCAAAAAATGGAGGAGAGTTATAAATAAAGAAAAACATCTACTAGTTCCCGCTACCGGCGAGCACAACAAGTCAAGACCATGGAAATTAATTATATTTTAGTCATTTTTGTGTTCTAAAATGCCGCCACCACCCAAGGACGGGACGTGTTGCCGCAACAGCGCCGGATTTAATGAAGGCAAAGGCGGGGCAGTTTAAGCTGGTTGCATCGGCCGGGGAGGCGGTTTCAGCCGTGCTGAAAAGGGGCCTTCCGAGCCGGGCCGGGTTCAATGCCCGCGTTATGAGAGGTCGCGATCAGGTCAGAAAGCAATCACTCCCTCCAATTTTTTGTTTGGGTATAAAAAATCTGCTTTATTCACATTTTACAAGTAAAATTCATGGACAAACTTTGACCCAAAGTACGATGGGGATAAAACCGTAATGGAGGTAGTAGTTTTTTTAATCAAAGAAGGGTTTCCTTCCGATTTTCATTACTGAAAACCAGCATCTAAATCTAAACCGTAGTATTTGCCTAGAACTACCAGGTTCAACATCTCGCAACATAAACCCATACAACCCCATCCAAAAAACAAACCATACAACCATACGCCAAGGAGGTACGTAGTACATGAATTCCATTTTCGCCCATACCAATCGCTCGAAACTACTTACTACTTATAACGGCCCATTGAAAAATCAAACTTTAACCCCGCTTAGAAAACGAATTTTAAACGTTACTGATCTATGGCAACCGGCGAGCCACCCGCCCAAGTCGCTTCCCACCGTGGTCCCGACCATCAACCCTAGATCAAATTATCCGAAAGGCCTATTCCTACAAAGGTTCCACCACGATTCGGCAACCCAATGCAGCAATCGTGCACCTAGGGTTTTAGGGTTTATTTGTTAACGCCGCCTTTACATAACACTCATGTGGAGACAGCGAGGCCCACCCTGTTAACCTTTCTTCGGATATGTACTCCACCGCTTTGTTGGTGTCCAAAAATTATAATAACTACTAGCAATGTCCAATGCTGCCACACCCATCAAAGTAGATTATTACATATTAACCGATTTGATAGAAAAAAGTCTAGTTTTGAAATACATATATCACTAAAAATATGTTATGTTTCACTCAAAATATATTCCTTTGGAGTTTTGATGAGATAAAAGGAATGTTGTTGGTTTCAAGATTCGAGAAGTGGTATATGTCTAATTTCTACTTACTAGCAAGATGCCCGTATGCTGATGGAACATCAAGATCTTGGGAGAAAAGGATGAACGAGGGAAGGCCCCATTCTGCAAATGTGGTGAAGAGTGCGGTAAATTGCCATATTTTCCTCTTCCACCGATATAAATCGGACGACCTAATTGCAAGGATGGAGGCTCCACCATCATCACCAACTCTATTTTTTATCCCTACTCTTATAAAAAGCATTGTCGGTGATGATCGGTGCCTGCCATCCCAGAATATAGGCCGTCCGATCTATATCCTGACGGATAGGAAGGAAACTATGGAAATTTTTAAAAAGATACCCACACCCTCTCCACATTTGAAATAAGGCCTTTCCTCGATCATCCTTTTCCCCCCAAGATAAAGTACTTACAAATGCATCTTGATGTTCCAGATAAACGCATGGGCATCTTGCTAGTTGTTGCAAAAGCCCATGTGTGTGTGGAGAGAGGGGAGGGAGGAGGACGGAGTGCATTGTGACAAAGAACAAGGAGGGTAAAAGGATAGGTATCACTTAAAATGAGGCGATAATGGGTGTGCATGATCGAGAGGGGGTCTCGAGAAGGGAAGAAAAATCTACATAGATACAAGGAGCAGGGAGAGACATGTATGCGATGGTGGAAGCACGAAAAAGGGTGTATAAACCTATCTAGAGGCTAGCTAGTCGATAAATTTTGTGAGAGAAGTACGACCGGGTGTGAAAGCGAGAGTTTTTGTGTGAAAGAGAGAGATGGCCAAGGGGAGGGGAAGGGAGGTTGTGTGTGTGTGTGTGTGTGTGTGTGTGTGTGTGTGTGTGTGTGTGTGTGTGTGTGTGTTTGGGTGTGGGGGAGAAGGAAATGGGTTGCCACGGTAAACAAATCAATGTCCAAGGGAGAGAGAGAGAGAGAGTAATTTTAGTGGTATGAGTCATATGTAGAGACATATAGGTGTGTGAGAGAATCCCCAGAGAGGAAACAAAGTGAAAACGAGGGAGACTTTGTGTGGGGTGAAAAGAAAGCTTTTGGTACCGGGCAGGAATTGGAGGAGAGATAAAAACCCTGTAATGTATAATGATAGGGAGAGGTGACACTTTCAAGGAGACGCCGGAGACCATGTTTCAGGATAGGAGAAACATGAAGTGAGCGCATGGGTGAGCTGGAGAAAAGATAGCTACCTGAAGGAGCATGCATGCGGAGAGATGGGCGGAAAGGAGGAACAAAAAGGATTCAAATATTTGAATTGAGATGATGATACATGTAATCCATACTGAACCAAAATTGATCTATCAAACATGCATACTCATATGAATTCACGCAATCTATGTTATTTAATATGTAGGTATTACTAATCCATACATTTTAGTAGAACAAAATTTGGTTAAATTTTTTCAATTCAACCTAAGATTTCGAGATCGGTTTATTTGTAAATCATATTATACATATAAAGGAGCAGAATTTTGTTGTGCTTTTGAAAGTATATAAAAAATGATGTATATAGAATGTAATTCCAATTGAAAATGGATCCCGCCCAAAAAAATAGAATACAAACGGGATTCGATTGAGTTGGCACGTAAACCGGCACTCGCAAAATTTGAACGGAAGGGGAAAGTCGCAGAATCCCAAACCAAAAATCTGAGATGGAAATCACTACCGCCTTATCCCTCGCCATGCAAAGCCTATCCGCTGGATTTTATAGGTTTCGATAGGGGTAGGTTTGTAATTTCACCCAAACATGACGAACCGCCTCACCCGGATTCATACACGGGCCAAAACAAAGGTGTCTCTACCAAATCGACTCCTCCCGATTCATATTCATACACGGTGGCCAAAAACAAACTTCGCTGCAAATATTCGTGTATGCGAAGCATCCCTTATCCCCAACCGACTAATGTTGTTTGATGTAGTAGAAATTTGAAACGGGGCTAAGTTTGTAAATTTCCCTCGATTTGAGACAAGGCCCGAATACATGGTCCCCCCTCTCTACCTCCTTTTCCCCATTCGCATTCGTGGGCGCCCAAACACCCTTTCCACCCCACCTCCTCCGTCCGGCCGCCATCCGCCCACCCCATCCACGCCGCCCTCCTCCACCATGCCGGAGCGATACCCCACGCCTCCATTACAAGAGATCGACCTCTTCATCCACGCTTTCGACCGGATCCTTGCATCCGGCCCTTCGCCATCCCCGCCGCCCTCCACCTTGTCGGCGCCGGCCCCTATGAACATCTCATCCACGCGCCTCGCCGCCACCGCCTTACCCTCCTAGATCCGCTTACCGCCGACGCCATCGCTACCGAAAGCAATCAAATTCTCAGCAAGTGCAGACATGGCGCCGCACTGAGGCGGTACTCTTTTGTATCTGTCAACTTATTTATCGTAGCAAGAAAATAGATCGCCACTGCTTACTTCGATTTCTTGTCTTGCTATGTTGCCTTTTCCGTTTGCACCTTCAGATCCGCCATGGCACGCCAACACTATACTCCCAATGCTTATGGTTTTCCCTTTATATTCCACACTAGTTAAATCACAGAGACTAAATTTCAAAATTGGGTCACCGATTTTCAGAGCTCACGGAGTTCACTGCATGATCAAGGGGCCTTGTGTGTGGGGCCTCGCCAATGAAGAAAACTCGACGGTGGTGGGGTTAGGCGCGGGTGGGGTGGGGTGGTGAGGAACACAGGCGGGGGGGTCGTGGTCTCGCTGCACAGGTCTGCTGCGGGTGTGTTCTCAGATGGAAGAATCAGAGACGAGGAAGAAGAAGCGTTAGGAGAGGAGGATCTTCATCCAACCGCCTGAAATGGTCGAGAGATAGCTGAGTTGCATTCTCAATGCGCCTGTTCATCATGTGGGCACTCAAGCAACCAACATTTTATTATCCAAAATCTGCTTGCTCTTCTTTACCATGTTCCTCTTCCGCTTCTTTCTTTAATATGTATATCTCTGTCCTAAATACAAGTCTTTGTATAGATTCCACCATGGACTACTATATGGAGCAAAATGAGTGAATCTACACTCTAAAAATGTATCTCGACACACCAGTATGTGATCCATAGTGGAAATCTTTTCCAAGACTTATATTTTGGAACGGAGGGACTATGCTAGTAGTAACAAGATGTTCTTTGTAATCAAGATGAGCAGGACATTTGCAAAGGTAGAGGTCTATACTTGTCTGGTTGTGATGGACACTTTGAGCTCTTTTGATTCGTAGGATCTTGTAAATATAGGAATAGGATTTGTAGTGGCCTCGCCCACTTGAATCCTATAAGAATAGCAAGGAAATGCTGTGGGAGCGTCGCCGGAGAGTTACATTGATATTTAACAGCATCGCACCTTCACTTGAAGAGATCCGTATCCGAAGTTTTCTAGCTGCATCGCAATACTAGCATACATATTCCAGCAAGTTCCACTTTGCTGATTTTACTCGATGCTTAAGGTTTTCCCGCTATATCTACACTATGATCTCGTGTAGCTGCTTTGGTGTCACACTAGCAGCAGTCCACTCTGAAGCTAAACACCGCAATGACTTACAAAATTGGCACCAAGGCATTGAGTGCCATTCTCGATGCAATGAAACCTACACGCCTCCCCACCTGCTGATTCTTGTTCGCATTATGATCCTAATGACTATTCTAACCTCAAGGAGTCAAAGGCGTATGGCCTGCCCCTGCTCACCCATCAAGGTGCTTGTTCTAATTTGGCAATGTTTTATTGATTATGGTATCTTCATATGTTGTCTTGCATTTCTTCTACTTTATTGCACCGCCATCTTCTTAGTTTACTCATCATATATGCGTCGATATGCCATGCCCATCCATTATCAATACATATTCCATCCGGTCATCATACCATGTTTTTTCCACTCAAATGGTGTTCTTGTGCATCGACATCAAAAGGAAGAGGGTGATTGCCGAACTCAAGGAGCACCAAAGAAAGTCCTTGAAAACGTGGTGGTGCCGGAGAAATCGCAGACCCCACTTATATTGGTTGTACAAACCAAAGGACACAAAACGTAGGACCGACTCCAAAGCAGATTGCATCCATACTTCACCGCCACACCACTAGCCCCCACCACATAGGACCTTACACCCAAAGAAAGGTATACCGATTTCATTTGCCATAGCAGCACTGTACCACGAAAATCCCACCCAAAAAAAGTAATGAAGTCCACCGTCAAGACCCATCCCAACCAGAGACGGCCAATTCCGCAGATTGGAACCCCATTCCATTTATTCCCCTTTAAAAGACAATGCTTTCAATGTTGTTAGGGACTACGCATATATTCCCATCATGGGAAGATTATAGTGAAGACAAACACCATTTTCACATCTTCCCGCCAACTTACGTAAGTGCTATTATTCATGGTTTTATTTTCCTGTTTTCGCTGATTGAACACATCAATGATTTACATTACATTGTTGTAACTAGGCGAGGGTCAACTGGATAGTCATGACAGCAAAGCTTGCTTGTGCTTTTCAAGGAAGCATTGCAACAAAGATTCGTGTTACCCGAGGAAATCACACTTTGATGGCAAGTCTATAAACGAATTTTGAAGTCTCCCCGGCTAAATTTAGAAGACATTGAATGGAAAACCTTGTTATGCAATGGTCTCGCTCCCTGTGATGAGGTACCGTCTATGAAATCACATGACAATTTGAACTTCTACTTTTCCGCATGTGCCTTACGGATCTTTTTTGCATGAAATCTGCTCAAGAAGAATTCGCTTTGAAAAGAACGACAGGATATCATAAATATGCTGCCCGCTGCTTTGCTCTTGTTAGTACCGCTGTCTTGTATCACTGTATTTGCATACATACCGGTTCATTATGTGACAGCAGATGCATGATAGCTTGCTTATCAATTGTTCGCCCAAATTATCTCGATCGTATGGATGGTTACATTAGTGTAGAATATATCCAATGCCAATGTTTTTTAGCTCGCATTGTTCTTGTAAGTACATGTTGTCCTTTATCTGTACTTATAATGACAGTAGTTGTTCATGTACCATCACTCGCAGCTTATTTTCCTTTGCCTCCATTTTCTACACATCGATCTATATTTACTCTACCATAAGGTTGGTACAAGGAGTTTAGCTGTGAATTGCTCTTGGCTGTACCTTTTGCTCAGACGCTGCACTTACATTTATAGCTACTTGGTTATGTAGCATCACTCTTCATCTTATCTTAAATATTCTCCATTTTTTCGTATATTATCACATCTATATTTACTCTTAACAAAATGTAGAATAAAGGCAATGCTTTTGAAGAAGATTCTGTGAACTTCTTGAATTGCCCCCCATCATCAGCATGGACAAGGCCTTTATAGAGCCTCGTCTTCACCAATAATGTAAGTTCGTCCATCTCAAGCCTTCAAACTTTGTTGTATATATTTGGTTAGGTATGACTGCAAATAACTGTTATTTTTGGTGTTTGCATCAAATTGCTTATTTAAAGTTTAATTATGTAGTTCATAAACAAAAGTTTGTCCTTTCTCAATTTAAGTTTTCAGTTGTACAACCAAGTTCCTTCTTCATACCATGTAAATTAAACTATAAAGAGCAAGTGATCTTTTTGCATCGCATGTATGCTTCGTTTCATTCGTAATCCAAAGGTGTGGTGAACCTACCCACTACAGACAATGTCATATTCTGCAATGTCTTAACTATGAACAATGTCATATCATTCTACTATTATTTAAACCATCTCTTCATTTGCCAATCTGAAATGGTATAAATTGACAAGACACTAACCATTGATACTTATGAGTTCTTGATTTGTAATCCAAAGGTTGTCATGAAGTCGCCAACTCCTTCACAATGTCATTTCTGCCATGTCTTGACCTGAACAATACCATATTGTGTTAATGCAATTTTAAATTGTGTCACTTTATTCGTCAAGAAGAAATGTGATGAATTGTCAACACCGATATTTTTAGCGGCAAAACATGTCATCTGTCGCTTGTTTATCTTTCGAGTGAGGAAGATATAAGTGTTGAACAAACGCAGCCTCATCATCTTGCTTAGTCGCTTACCGAGTCAAAGGGCTAACCTTTCTTGAACTCTATTGAAGTGCGTCGGTTTTGTATATTATTTTGTCGGCCTGTTTATTTGCACGTGGCATCTTTGATGCCTAGTGTATGTAATATGTCGTCCGCTTCGCTTTATTATCATAGTGGCGTAACTTTGATGCCCAAAGGATGTAATATGCCATAATTTCTTTATTGTATAGTCTAGGTTTTTTCTTATTCACGATGCTGCGCTTATTTTATCAGTATATATATCCGCTTCGTAGTAAATCGCCAAACCGTAAAATTACGGTACATAATCGGGCCATCATGCAATCACGATGTAGATTGGGCCCAAACGCGTTAAAGCTCACGAGCGCAAGCAGCCGAATGAACCCCCCATGATTGTTTCA
>JAHIAM010005010.1:0-105246 GCA_021605205.1 Aegilops longissima | reverse complement strand
GTTTTATTCGAAGGCATACTAACGCCGTGTTTCTTCAGAAAAAGAGCGCCATTGACTATATCCGGAGAGGTTGTTAATCGAGCCTCCGCCACCAGCTTCAAAGCCGTGCCTGAAGAGGCGAACACTAGGCGCAGGCTTGATGCTCCTCCGACAGAGGATGCCGACAGATTGTCCGCCACCAACTCCGAGGTGGAGAGTGCCATGAATCACAAGTGCCGCGGACAATTCTTCGTGGACACATGTTTTCCCAAGAGGCATTGAATGCCTTCAATTCAGAGATGCGCACTGCGCGCCGCTCAAAATGGTCTAGCCAGAGCCATGAAGCAAATGTGAAAGACATACGAGTGAGGAAATTTAATGGTTATATATGCCAAGAGTCTCGAGACTTGAAAATAGTTAGAATAACTGATTTAAGGATCATTTATTGTGCAGGATCTTACGTAAAAGAATACCCAACTGTCCTGTGAGCTTGAAGAGTGCAAAGCCCAACTTGAGGCCGCACAAGCCGCGGCATGGGAAGCCAAAGAGACCCCTCCGTAACATACGCTTTTAAAAGATAAGTATGTTATGAAGTGCGCGCGTGTATAGATCTCGATAATAACATTGCAGATGGCGCCGGTAGATCCGGACAAGCAACAGCTCTTGGCCCGTTAAAGGCCATGAGAACGTGTTTACGAGGGTGAGGCAGAGAAAATAATTCCAAGATGCCAACACCCAGCTGGGTGAGGAACTAAAAGATGTTCGTGCTCAGCTTGTCTCGACTAAGTATGAGAATCGGCGGCTTCGACGCTGCATTTTTAGTAAGTGCTTAAACGAACTTTGAAAAAGAGTTCATGAGGAAGTCGACTAACAGAGTTATGTCTCGAGGTATGCTCACAGTGCCGCCCCGCAGAGGAAATGCCGGCTTCTACGGGTGACCTTCTTCCCGAAGTTTACAACTGCATTTAACGAAGTTCGGCAGTGATGAAAGGCGTCGCCAGTGCCTTGTGGCTATCTGCCTCCCAGCCCAAGGCCTTGGGAGCTTGCAGAGGCTCCAGGAGCGGGAGGCGCTCCGATTATGGAAGATATCGGCTCATCACAAGGCGCCAGGAGGCCTCGGGCCATGGTGAAGACGCGTACACGGTTGTTGACCCAAACCACATGGCCGAGGTCGGACCTATGGGGCCAGATGGGAAGGAGATCCCATGAGCTTAGTGTACGGCCAGGTAGAATTGGCCGCAGTATTCCCAAAGCAGGATCAGAACTAGACAGCCTGTTAGATGGCATTGAAGAGGAATACAATCACCAAATTGACTATGTAATTTAAGGTGACATGTAAAATGCCTTCTAGCCGGATTGTAGATCGCTTGTCTTAGCGGACCTTTTCGCTTCAACCTCGGGACCCGATAGTCCGAGTGTGTCCGAATACCCTCGTTATATAAAACCGGGCATGCGGGAGACCAGCGAGGGTCATTAGTGCTTTATCGCACAAGTGCCCAACTAGTTATGTTATATTACATGGTTAGTAAGAAACATCTTCCAGGAGAATAGTTCCGTTAGGGGTTCTTTCTCGGGAGGCATGCCCTAAAGTGCATGTCCGGACTGCGTAAAAAGCAGAAAACATCCGGGGCAGATAAATAAATAGGTAAGAAATCTTCTTTAGTTCACCGACCAATATTCTCTTAAGAACGCTTAGCTTTCGCTTCACCCAGTCCGAGGTACACATCCGCTGACCCGGCAGTAATAATCGCAGAGGTGCTCCTTTACCACCTAGCCGAACAATCGGGAACGAGGGGTAAGCACAGAGCCAGCAACCCAGCTTGGCCAAAACTTAAGTCATATCGATGCATATAATGGTGAATAAAAGGTACATGCGAAGTGTGACACATGTATTGGGCATGAAGCCCTTATAATTAAGCTTCTCGTGAAAGAAGCCCCAGTACAATGAGCGCCGATAGCGCCAAAGTTTGTGCGAACAATGCGCTAACGAGCCTTCAAAGGCTTGGAAAGAAAAAGAGGGAGAAGGAGAAAAATAGAAGACAGCTAAAATGTAAAATATGGATGAGGAAGGAGACGAACTCGAATCCGCGCTAGGCGAGAATCTTCGGAGACGGGCTGCGCTCCATGGGTTCGCTCGAGTCGGTTATCCGATGCATCTCGCAGACGGTACGCTCCACCGGTCAGACTTGGTCGATGATAAAGGGACCTTCCCATTTGGGCTTTAGTTTGTCCTTTTCTTGTCCGGCAGCGAGAACTAGCTCGCCAACATTGTAAGTTTTGGCCCGCATTTCTCGCTTTGATATCTTCGAGCCTGCTGTTGATAGAATGCGGAACGGGCTTTTGCTACGCCACGCCCTCCTCCAAGGCGCCCAACTGTCCCGCCGATCGAGCTCGGCTTCTCTTTCTTCGTATATGCGCACGCCGAGGTGAGTCATGAATTATGTCGCAGGCGTAACTGCCTCTCGCGCCAGATACCATAAAGAATGGTGTGAATCCGGTCGTATGATTCGGAGTGGTCCGCAGCCCCAGAGTACGGAGTCGAGCCTCTACCCAAAGGCGTGTTAGATTCCTTGAGGGACCGCACTAATCTGGGTTTGATGCCGCCATAATTAGACCATTTGCTCGCTCAACTTGACCGTTAGTTTGAGGGTGATAGACTGAAGCGTAGTCGAGCTTAATGCCCATGTTTTTGCACCAGAGTTTGACCTCGCCGGCCGTAAAGTTCGTGCCGCTATCGATGATGATGTGGGGACACCGTAACGGTGTACGCACCGATATGAAGTCTATCACCGTCCGGATTCGCCGCCTTGACAGGCTTGGCCTCTATCCATTTGGTGAATTTATCCACCATGACCAGAGAGGTATTTTTGCTTGTGGGTTCCCCTTTAAGGGGTCCGACCATGTCAAGCCCCTGCACTGCCAAGGGCCAGTGATGGGTATAGTTTTGAGGGCGGTGGGTGGCATGTGGCTTTGATTAGCAAAGAGCTGGCATCCGACGATCGTTGGACTAAGTCCCGAGATCCGCCCGGCCGCCGGCCAATAAAATCCTGTACGGAAGGCCTTGCCTACAAGGGCCCGGCTGCGGCATGGTGCCCGCCGAGTCCGCATGAATTTCAGCCAAGATTCCGCCTTCCTCTTCGGAGATACACCTTGAAGGACTCCGTTGTGCTTTTCTTATAAAGCTCTCCTCATGGACTTTATAGGCTTTAGATCGCCGCACTATGCAGCGGCCTCGCTTTGGTCCTCGGAAGTTCCTGCCTGGTTAGGTAGGCTAGGAATGGTTCTGTCCACGGGCAATGACTGCCATTATTACGTGGGCTGAGGGTGTTATTTCGCTGGTAGAACCACCAACTGTGTCGTAATGTTCGGTGTGGGCAAGGCGGTTGGGTCCGGGTTGTTATTTCCGGACTCTCCTCCCATAATACGGATGGCTTGAACAGCCTCTCTAGGAAGATGTTGGGGGACAGCATCGCTTTGCGCCGATGCGCGCTAACACGCTCGCCGCCCGGTTGTTATCCCGGCTATATGGTGAAATTCGAGCCCTCAAACCGAGCTGACATTTTTAGGACGGCATTGCGATAGGCTGCCATTTTCGGATCCTTGGCATCAAAGTCTCCATTTATTTTGGATATCGCGAGGTTCGAATCCCCACGCACCTCTAGGCGTTGAATGCCCATGGAGACCGCCATCCGGAGACCATGTAGAAGGGCCTCAGATTCGCCGCGTTGTTGGAGTCCAGATACATTATCTGGAGTACGATTGAACTGATCTCCGGTTGGACGCTGAACGACGCCAGCCCTGTGCCAGCCAACATTTTGGAGCCGTCAAGTGCATTATCCAGTTGAATATGCGCCGCATTTTAGGGAGTTCGCTTCGTCCATTCGGCGATGAAGTCGGCCAAAACTTGCGACTTAATAGCTCTCCGTGGCTTATAGGTTATGTCGAACGGAGGAGCTCAATGGCCCATTTGGCATCCGCCCGTCGCGTCGGGTTGTTTATAATGTCGTTAAGGGTACTTCGAGGCTACTCGTTATTGAACACTCTTGAAAGTAGTGTCGCAGCTTCCGGATGCTATAAACACCGCGTGACGCTATCTTTTGATAATGCGGTACCGTGACTTGCATGGAGTTAGGACAAAGGGACACGTAGTAAACTGGTTTTGAAGGGGAACTTGTGTCCGTCCGCTTCGCTCGACAACGAAAGCACCGCGCTTACAACTTGATGAGTTGCCGCGATGTATAATAGCATTGGTTCGCCCATGTTGGGCGCGGCCAGGACCGGGTTTGTTGCCAATATGGCTTTTATTTCTTCGAGTCCGTCATATGCATCCGCCCACTCAAGTGTTCGGCCGAGGAGGCGATAAAGGGTAATGCCTTTTCTCCCAAACGGAGATGAAGCGGCTTAGAGCCGCCACGCATCCAAATAATTTTTGTATTTGTTTGAGGTCTTTGGGATATCCAATTGTGACAGAGCTCGGATCTTGGCTGGGTTTGCTTCAATTCCTCTACCGGATACAATGAAGCCCAAGAGCTTTCCAACTGGTACGCCGAAAACGCATTTTTCCGGGTTGAGCTTAATGTCATATGTTCGGAGATTATCGAATGTGAGCCTCAAGTCGCCTACTAGAGTTTCGACATGCTTGCTTTTGACGCACCACATCGCTTACGATGCCTCCACCGTTTTGCCGATCCGGTTTGCCGACATGTCCGAATCATGCGCCGATATGTTGCGCGGGCGCTTTTGAGCCCAAGGGCATTGTGTTGAAGCGAATGGGCCGATGGAGTGATGAATGTCGCTATGGCTTGGTCAGGCTCGCCATCTTAATTTGGTGGTAGCCGAGTATGCGCCGAGGAAACACAATGAATCGTGTCCTGCGGTAGCGCCGATGATTTGATCAATGCGGGAGGGGAAGGGATCCTTTGGGCAAGCCTTGTTGAGGTCCTTGAAATCGACGACAGGCGCCAGGATTTGTCCTTCTTGGTACCATCACCAGGTTTGCTAGCCATCCGGATGTTTTATATCTCCGATGAATCCGCCTCCAATAGTTTGGCTAGCTCCTCTCCCATGGCCTGTGTCTTGGGTTCGAGAAACGCCAAGAGCCTGTTTGATCGGCTTGAATCCTTTTAGGATGTTTAGGCTGTGCTCGCCAGCCGGGCGGATTCCCGGCATGTCCGAAGGGTGCCAGCAAAATGTCCCAATTTTCGCAGAGGAATTCTCTTAGTGCGCGCCTACATCAGATTTAATTGTGCCCCGATGGAGGCCGCTTTTGTAGGGTCCGTTGGATGGACTTGGAATTTGACTATTTCGTCCGCTGGTTTGAAGGAAGTGGACTTGGATCTCTTATCGAGTATCACATCGTCCTATTCACCGTGGAGCGCAAGCGCAAGTGAGTTCCTCGCCGCTAGGGCTTTGGATAGTGCCTCAAGGGCCAAAGGCTGTCTTATTTTCGCACGGAGTGCTATGTCCGGTCACTAGCAAGAGTGATGATTCCATTGGGCCCGGCATTTTGAGCTTCATGTACCCATAATGGGGTATAGCTTGAAAATTGTGAATGCCTTCTCGCCCTAATAGAGCGTGGTATCCGCTGCTGAACGGGCCACTTGGAACGTGACCTCCTCGGACCTGTAATTATCCGCGTCAACACCACATCCAAAGGTGATTTTTCCCAGACAGCGGCTTCCCGATCCGGGATTATTCCTCTAAAGGTTGTGCTGCTTCGCTCAATGCGGCTCCACCTATCTCCATTTTTCGAGGGTTTCTCAGAATGAGGTTCAATCCACTGCCACCGCCCATGAGTACCTTGGTAAGGCGAAAGTCGCCCACTATCGGACCGAGGACCAATGCGGCTAGTGCTCGGGCTGTTCGAATTTAGGTTCGCCACTAGCATTAAAGGTAATAGCCGTGTTACCCATGGGTTTATTGTTGCTACTTGGTAGACTTCGCAAGGCTACGGAGTGTTCGCTTCGCATATTATTTGATGCGAAAGTCTCAAGACTGTTAATACCGTGATCGGTATCCTTGGTTGGTGCTCTAGAGCTAGAAGCTCTTCGCCACTTTTGGCCACCTACCGTAGTATCCAACATGCTCTAAGGCTATGAGTTGGAGTGGCGCCTCTGACTATGAATTTTACAGGTCCATTGAGCCATCCCTCCAAGACGGTTCCATGCCCTATAGAGGGTTTTTGCTTTTGGTATTTAACCCAGGTGCCCTCGCGATGATGCACCCTTTATTTCGGATCGGGTTGTATTCAAGGCCGGATTGTCCCAAAATCTTGCTTCGTTTTCCAGCGCTTTTCCATCGCACAAGATTTTCAGACTATGGACGCCAAGTCGGCAAAGCGTAATGTCACGGCGACTTATAGCGCTTGAGGATCCCGTTGTCCGTGCAATTATTGCGAAGAATGAGATTGCGCCCTCCTCGCTGCAGCCCTTTATCCTGTCCATAACCAGAGGAATCGCCCAAAGAATGGTGTATCGCTTTCATGGGCTCTTGCCGAATTTGAGATAGGTCGCTATGTTTGGGTGGGCGGTAGAATTAAATCCGAACCGCGCCTAACTGAGACTTAAGAGCCAAGGAGCTCCAACTTGGAAGCTTGGATTCTTGGATGTTGTCCAATGAATCTAGCCCGCCCCGACTTTTAAGTTCAGGCTTGAGGACGCCCTCCTCCGCTGAACCGCATGGAGGGATTGGGAATCCGACGTAGCTAGTCCTTAAGATAGAAGAAGGGTCGCCAGATTGTTCCTCCACCACAAGAACGCAGGTGGGTAACCCGGGAGAGTTGATCTCTCTCGCATCGGGTTTAGGCCCAATCTGATCATAGTCCGAGCTACTCCCAGTATGGCGATGGATCCAAGAGCTCGCTTAAGGAAGAGAGCTCCATCGGATCTAACCGCCGGCGAGCCCGAAGTTAACGTGAAGATTGCTTTCAATGACCCGAGAAGTCATCGCCGCGCTGGCGGGCAAACAGCGGTCATAAGAAAACCGCTTAGCCGGAGAGTTTGGCCGACAGCCAAAGCTTTTTAGCAACAGTGCTATCTTTAAAGACGGATGAGGCATCCTTCCCGACGGCGACGCATACGTAGGAACTCTCAATGAAAGCACCAATGTCGGTGTCAAACCGCGGATCTTCGTAGGGGGTCCCGAATCTGCAGCGCCTAGGCGGATGGTAACAGGAGACAAGGGACACGATGTTTTTACCTGTGTTCGCCCTCTCGATGGAGGTAAAACCCTACTCCCGCTTGATTAATATTGATGATATGGGTAGTACAAGAGTAGATCTACCACGAGATCGAGAGGCTAAACCCTAGAAGCTAGCCTATGGTATGATTGTTGTTCGTCCCTACGGACTAAAACCCTCCGGTTTATATAGGCACCTAATAGGGTTAGGGTTACACAGAGTTGGTTACAATGGTAGGAGATCTACATATCCGTATCGCCAAGCTTGCCTTCCATGCCAAGGTGTCGGGGAAGTTGATCTGACCCACGAAAACCTATGGGGCCGGTGGACCGAGCCCCTTTCGGTTCGGTGGGATTGCCTAAACCCTAGCAAGCACTAGGTTCGTGATCGCATCAAGAGCGGATCGAGGCGAAGCACGCAAATGCAGTTTACCCAGCTAATCGAAACTCTCCATGAGAGATAACACTTACCCATCTAACACCTATGGACCGGCCACATGTCTGATTTATATTGTGTTCTTGCTCGAGCACCGAAAGCTACAGACACACTAGCTGCTAACGAGACCGAGCTCTTGCTGAGAGAGCTGTTCAACCCCCCTTCACGCTATGCGCATGGGCCTCCTTTTTATATGCTCAAGGGTCTCCGGCAGGTGGCAACGCAGAAGGGTAAAAAGGGAAAATGAGTTGCGTTGGTACAACTACTTGCATGTTGTATCATACCTAACCCCGACGGCAGGGACAAAGGCATTAAATGCCCGCTCACATCGCCCAAACAAGGCAACAGGACCGCTGGGCGCCACCACCTGCCACGATGGCAATCTTGTCGCCATTGCCACCACTGGCTTCGCTGGTCAAGACAGCCTTCTTGCTACGCGCCACACCGAAGGGTCCTGTGGCGCACACGCTGGTAGATGCGCCGAGCGAGGAGAGTGGTAGTCTGCCGCGGCAAGCGCCTTTGCCGCGTTGTTGCCTTTATCGCCCGGAGGCTTGTTGCTCATCGGCCTTCCCGGCAAGCCCCTCTTGCCGGGCCTTGTCTCTTTGATTTAAATACTTTGTTCTTGAATGGCTCCAATGGAGCCGCTGAGGACCTTGGCGGTCACCAGCAAGCCTTGTGTCGTTGGTGCTCAGAACGCCCGGCACAAGTTCGGGATACTAGGGTACCCCTACCTAGTACACCGCCAGAGCCTCGGCCGGGCCACACGGGCGCCGAAGCGCTATTGGGCAGGCCCAAAACAGGCACGGCACGCGCGCCTGGGTTACGCCATAACTCACTCGACCCACGACGCCTCCACGAACGGCACGCCGAATGCGCATCGTGGGAGAGATCGTGGGGTTTTTTATTCGAAAGGCGGAACGTCCGCCTCCTCTTTATAAACAGGGGAAACAGGGGCAGTTCGCCAATTCACCACCGCTTCCCCTTCTTCCCAAGTTCAAGAGAGCAGCGCCCGCCCCATCGCCACTCAAGACCACCAACGCCACGATCTCCCCCACCATCTCCGCCATGGTCTCAAAGTCGACAAGGAAGGGCGTGAAGTCGCCGAGGCGCAGGCGTCTCATGACGCCAAGCGAAAGGAGCGGGCCATCTTCCCTCAGCTCGCTAAGGGATCCGAGGGAGAACTACTACCTCTTCCGATCGACGGAGACGCGATCGATCCACAAGACAAAGGTACTCCCGCCGCCGCTTCGTAACTGGCTCCAACGGGTATCCTTCTTCGCTTTTTTCTATCAAGGGCTCTGCCCGCCTTCTCTGAATTTTTCTGTGATATCATGAACACCCACGGGTTCCGCCTTTGACTTCACCCCCAATGCTGTCCTGACCATGGCAGTTTTCGCACATCTCTGCAAAAACTTTGTCGGAGTCCACCCAAATGTAGCCCTCTTCCGCCACTTCTTCATGCCCCGAGTCGAGAGAGGAGAGCCACTTGCCGGAGGAATCGCTGGATCTCAAGGATCGGCAAGAAAGAAGCCTATCTCGAGGGAGAGCTCCGCAGCAAGTGGAAGGAATGGAGGGCGATTGGTGTTGGATTGTTGAGGAGAACCCGCAGCCCTTTATCGCCAGCCCTAACCCCAATAGTGCGCGCAATGATTGGAGCAACGCGGGCCCTGAAGATGCTAGGCTGAAGATTGCCGTCACCGAATCCTTCGCTTTAGGCTTGCCGGGTCACCGTAGGCACTGCTGGCGAGATTCTTTCGCCAGACGCTTTGCAGGAGAGGAGGAGACCTGCTCGGAGTTTCCGTAACGCGGCAGATATCATGAGGCTGCGCCTGGCCTTAAGTTTAACTTCACTATCTTGAACTTGACGCGATGCTCTTGGAGCTGTTCAAGCCCGATCCCGATCATCCCGAGATGTTTAGGTTGCCGAGGGGCGCCGTCTTGTGCAACAATTCTCACTTGACCGTGATCCGTAATGATGCCATTGTGCGACTCGCATGGAATTGTTCCCACTTGGCAAGAGCCTGCAGATGGCGCCGTGGGAGTTCTTTTGACAGCCTAGTAGAAGTGCCGGTCCGCCTCGATGAGCAGAGGGGCCTCACCATGGCAATAACCGATTTATGAGATGCAGCATCGCCACCAGGTTGAAGAGGCGGCAGCAAGAATGCTGCATGGGCGAAGTTTGGATTCACCGTGGAGGAGGCAGAGGCAGAGAGGCGGCAAGCCTTGTCGAGCGAAGGGAGTTTGCCGCGAGGAGGAGCTTGTCAACCCAAAGCTGAGTCGAGCGAGTCCGCCGAGGGCGCCCGCCACCTTCAGCCAGCTCTCATGAAGCAGAGCCCCAACTCCACCAAGAAGGCGCTCGCAAGGCCGGGAAGTAGCGGGCAGACGGGCTAATAGCCACCACACATGACGCTGGGCTTCCACTGCTGCAAGCAATGTTGCTGGAGCACTCATGTTGCTGCGCAACCGAGCAGGCCCTCCTGCACCACCGCTTCGCTTCCCGCCAAGCGGCCAAGGGAACCCACTCTCCGCCTCATCGCACCGAGGCGAGCCAGACTTTGATCTCTCCGCACCAGCTCCGACGAGGAAGAAGAAGAGTAAGATCTGGTTGTACTTGTAGTTCTTCTACTTTGTTGCTTTGTCTTGTATCTGATTTGTTTCACTCAAACCCTTCCTTTTCAGGACGCTGGCCCAGAGCGTCAAGAGAGCCAAGGCCCCGTGATTGTCATCGAGGACTAACCCACTGCAGCAGCAGGAGGCGCGGTCTGAGACCTCCTTGCCGGACCCGCGATTCTTCCTCAGAGCAGCAGCCCCCAAATAGTAAGTGTATGGTTTACTTTTCGCTGTTATGCGTACATGGGTGCTCTTTCTGACTGATATCTCGATCGTGGTTTGTGTAGGAGCAGAGCAGCCCCACCAGAGTGTCCCAAGCCGCCCCGACATGCCATCTGCCGATTACACCGCCAAGGGAGGATCCCCGCAAGGGAGTGTTCTCCGCAGGAGGCGCTCTCCGCAAGGGATAGCACCAGCGACCCTCCGTGGTTGAGACCGCTGCCGATCCCATCGCAGTAATCCCCTTCCTCAAAATTTCCCTTGGGTTCTTTTTTCTTCTGATTTTCTTTTGAATATCTGCTTGACTTTTCTTCATTTTCTCGTCATCGATCCATCTGCCATGAGCCAATGGAGACCGAGGTCGCCGCGAGGAGGACGATGATGCGGTAATACCGACGACGCCGCCGCCATTGAAGAAGAGGCTGGCGCCGACGAGCCCGGCCGCGAAGAGGTTCCAAAGCTGCCACCGCAGAGCCGGGCGAGGGTCCGCGATCACACCGACGGCCCCGAGGCCGCAGGAGCGCCAGCGCCACATCGACCGCCGATCCTCCGCTGCCGCAGCAGCCCAGTTCAAGAGCCCCAGCCCGGCGCCTATCTCAAGGCCGGGCGATGGCGCCTTTTCATCAAGCTCCCCGGCGCCGAGCCCAGTGGCGCCGGTCGAGGGAGAGACCTTGACGAAGAGTTGTCACACCGCTGGCCGACGTTGGTCGACGCGCCAAGCAGCAGCAGCGCATGAAGTCTCGAGGAGGAGCAAATTGCGGAAGCTTGCCGTTACTTTACCGCACCCGACAAGCCAAGCTGGAATCCCGGAAGCGCTTTGTCGCAAGGCGGGAGCGAACATCGAGAAGCGCGCGGAGGAGCTCCGGCTCAACCAAGAAGCTCTCCGTCCTGGCGCAGGAGCGGAGCGATTTGCCGAGGAGCGCAAAGCCTTTCCTCGAGAAGGCTGAAGTCAAGAGCAACAAAGGCTTGCCGCCGAGAAGCTGCTCTCGCAGAAGGCGAAGGCGCAGCGGAAGGTCAATCTTGACAGCCATGAGGAGGACTCTTACGCATGAGCAAACGCTTGGCGGGCTCTCAAGGAAGCAAAGGATGCCGCCGCACTGCCGAGGCCGCCAAGAAGGAACTGGAGACGAAGGTGACGCAGCCGGAGGCCAATCTCAAGAAGAGCGGCGAGGAGCTTGCTGCACTCAAGCATGAGCGCGAGAAGGACGCTTACACTCTGGCGAAGCTGCAGGCCGCCTCACGAGAGGAGCAAGGAGCTCAACGCCGCCAAGGACTCCAACGCAGATCTTGAGTTGAAGCTGATCACCTTGACTCAGACGCCGGACGGCGCCAGGAGCGGAGGTGGCCTTGTTGGAGAAGATCAAGGCCGACGAGGCGCCGCCAAGTAGTGCTACGCTGCCTGTAACACCTTCAGGAGAATGTGGAGCACCGACCAAGGGTCTCGGAATGTTGCCGCAGCCATCGATGGGAGCCGGGCGCAGCTGGGATGGATGATCTCGGTACCTCCGATGAGCACCTCCAACCCAGCGCCAAGCTCAGCTTGTTCTTCAAAGGCGTGGCGACGGGCCTCCAACGACTCGGGAAGAGATCCCAGCAGCTGGCCGACGAGTCGCGCCAGATCCAAAGGGAGCTCTTCAAGGTGCCGATGAAGGTGGCCTTCCGCAATCCAGCCTCAACCTCACCAACGCCCTCAAGTCCTTGCCACGGATGTCGATGTGGAGGCGCCAAGACCCTTGTCGCACCCATTGTGGACAAGGTGAGCAAGATCAAGAGGGTTGATGGCACCGCAGATTAGGCCGCCTGCTTTTTTTTTTTTTCCTTGTCGCTGCGATCATGTTATGAGAACAATCTATTAGAGCTGCGCAAGCTATCTTGTAATATAACTCTATTTCGGGTAATGATTGCTATGTTATTTCCTTTACTTGATTCCTTCCTTTGTATGTTTTTGCCCTACGCTTTTAGGAAACTTGTCAGCACAGGCACCTTTGCCGCGAGCGTCGAGTGCGGGACGTCAACAACCTGCTGGCGGTGCTGCTACCGACAAGAAACCTTGTCGCAACTAGTTGCAGCTCACTTAAGTTGTTGAGCGGAATCGAAACAAAGTAAGGGCGCAACTAGCCACGAGTTGGTTCCTCCGCGCACAGGTTTTCCATACAGAGTACGGTCGTTCGAGGAGAACAACTTAAAAATTTTAAAAATGATTGCTCAAATTTTAGCAACTTAGCTTTTCTGTCTTTTGCTTCCCGGTAAGGCGAAACTTCCTTGAGCGACGCTTGGTCCACACCATTATCTTCTCCTTTCCCCCCGGCAAACTTGTGGGCGAGGGAACCTTCTTTTATTTGAGAAAAAGAAAGAAGAGAAAATAAATATATGGAGCCTTGCGGCTCGTTATTGCTTACCGGGGTAGGTGCTGCACAAAGTGTCATATAACTCACACAAAAATAAAGTAGAAAGCATGAAATTGACAAGATGTGCGGAGCACATGAGCTTTACTTATGCACGGGTCTGCGCCCGGCTTTGTATAAAGGATTACATGCAACATCGGCAAGACTTGTATAAAGGTGGTTGCCGGAACAGGTTCCGCAACCGCGCTTCACGGGTAAAACTTACGAAGATGCTCTATGTTCCAGAGTTGCTCACCGAATGCCATCTTCGGTCTCAAGGCATGACAGCGCCAGGCCTAGTGACTCGCCTCACCCGTAAGGGCCTTCCCACTTTGGCGCCAACTTGTTGGAATTCTTGGCGGACTGAACGCTACCAAGAACAAGGTCACCTTCCTCGAGACTTCGCACTAACTTTGCGGCTATGGTAGTGGCGCAAAGCTTGCTGGTATCGAGCAGCTCGCATAAATGCCTCAAGACGGTCCTCCTCAAGGAGCAGCATCATCATCTTGTCGCAATTGCTCTTGCTCAAGCTCATCATAAGCGAGCACTGAGGTGACCCAGATACGAAGTTCCGTGGGGAGAACTGCCTCGCTCCATAGACTAGAGCGAAGGTGTCTCGCCAAGGGCTCGATTTGGCGCTGCTCGATCGACCAAAGAACCACCGCAGCTCCTCAATCCAGTTTCTTCCGCACTTGTGCAGCCTGTCGAAAGTTCTGGTCTTGAACCCGCGATCACTTCAGCATTTGCCCTCTCCGCTGACTGCATTTCGGATGAGCAATAGAAGCGGCAGACCTTAGCGCCAAGATCTTGGACGATCGCATGAAGGTGCGGCTCGGAATTGCGTGCCGTTGTCGGTGATGATCCCGTTAGGAATCTCAAATGGCAAACAATCGACCAAGAACTTGATCGCCGATCGGGCTGCCACCTTCCTCATCGCTTCCACTTCGCCACTTTGTGAACTTGTCGATTGCAACGCATAAGTACTCAAAGCCCCGACAGCTCGGGAAAGGGGCCGAGGATGTCGAGCCCCTGCATCAAAAATGGCCAGGATAAAGAGATTGTCCGGAGAGCTTGAGCTGGCTGGTGTATCTCGCTTGGAATGGAACTCGCACGCTTCACACTTGGTTTCTTGTGCGCTTGCATCCCGGAGGGCTGTCGGCCAAAGAAACCTTGCCGAATGCTTTGCCGGCAAGTGTTTTGCGCCAATGTGGTGACCACATATGCCTCCATGTATCTCTGCCAACAGCTTCGTCCATCTTCCCGTGAATACACTTCAATTTCACACCGTTGAGTCTTCGCCTGCAAAGGTGTTGTCGACAAACTGGTACATACTTGACCGCCGGCTACTTTTTCCGCTTCTTCTTGCTCTTCGGAAGTTCTCCGCTCAAGGAAATGGACGATCTGTTGCGCCATGCCGGAGCTTGAGGCTCAACAACAAGGACTAAAGGCACATCTCGCTGCTGCGGAACATCCGCTTCACGGCGAGAACTCGCGGCTCAGCCGAGCTTGACGTTCCCGCAAGCTTGCCGGAGCAAAACTTGTCGGGAGCGCCCGCTTCAACGAAACAAACCCTTGGGCTTGTCGGAGCAGACGCCTCAAGAGTCTCTTGTTGATCTTGGGGACCTTCTTGGCGGCGGCTTTGGGAGCTCACGAAAATAGTCACCGAAATCAACTTCCTCTTCTTGTTCTCGCTTAGTTGATGGTGTTACAGACGGTTGAGTCAGCTTGAGCACAAAGATCCCTGGTTCCATTGTGTAACTTGAGTGCGGCGACTTTGACAGCCATCGCAATGTCATTCGAGCTCTTGGAACATATTCCATCTCAGAGGTCGTCAAAGTGCTCTTCTAGCTTTCACTTCATCAACATAAGCTTCCATCAACGGACTCGATAATTTTGTTCACTTGGCGGACGACAAGTCGTGAGTCACCCCCGACAATGAGCTTCTTGATCCCAAGGTCTATGCGATCCTAAGACCGCAAGCAAACCTTCATACTCGCAGATTGTTTGTTGCTTGCTCCTTGGGAAAGTGCATCCGACTACGTACTTGAGGTGCTCTCCGTGGTGCGATAAGCAAGACGCCAAGACCGCGCCTTGCAGCGAGAAGGCACCATCAAAGTACATCAGCCACTCTTTGCTTGCTTCCTTGACGGGATGCTCGCTTCGAATTTCTTCATCTTGTGTTACGCCCATTCTGCTATGAATTCTGCCAATGCTCGCTTTGATAGTTGAAGTGCTCTCAAACTTGAGGCCAAAGCTTGATAGTTCCAAAGGCCCACTCGACAATCCCGCCTGCTGCTTCGGATTTTGCAAGATCCTCTTCAGCCGGAAAGCGAGTGACGACTGTGATCTCATGTGCTTGAAAGTAATGGCGCAGCTTTCGAGGCCATGAGAAGGCCGAAAAGCAATTTCGCACACCGTAGTACCTTGACCTAGCCCCCGCAGAAGGGAACCGACAAAGTAAACCGGGCGCTGCACCATCCTTTTCAGATCTTCACACGCTCACAGAGATCCATCCTTGTCGGGACCAGAGCTTGCCGGTGAAGTCCCTTGCTTGTCGCTGGATGTCTCTGCCGTGGTTGCTAGCTCATCATCCGCCTCCCTCTCCGCTACTAACGCAGCACTAACCACTTGATTGGTTGCCGCTATATACAGCAAAGAACTTCTCTTGTGGCTTAGGTGCGACAAGTATTGGAGTGGAGGACAGTATCTCTTTAAGTCCTGCAGCGCAGCCTCCGCTTCGAGTCCATTTCATTGACCTGCCTTTTTCAAAATTTTGAAAATGGCGGTATGCCAGCCAGAGACCTAGAGATAAACCTGCTGAGAGCAGCTACGCAACCGGCAAGTCTTCGTACATCCTTGACACGCTTTGGTGCTTCAATCTGCTCAATGGCCTTGATCTTGTTGGGATTGGCTTCAATTCCCCGCTGAGACATGAAGAACCCGAGAAGCTTGCCGGAAGGGACTCCAAACACACACTTCTCGGGGTTGAGCTTGAGGTTGATCTTGCACAGATTTGCAAAGGTTTCATCTAAATCTTGAATCAGAGTTGCCTTGTCTTTGCTTTTGACCACTATGTCATCCATGTAGGCTTCCACATTTCTGTGCATTTTGCGGCTCAAAAGCGTCATGGACTACTCTTGGAAATGTTGAACCAGCATTCTTTAAACCGAAAGGCATCCGTATGAAACAGTATGTGCCACATGGGGTGATGAATGCGGTTTTCCTCATCCTCTTCTCGCCATGAAGATCTGATGGTACCTCGAGTATGCATCAAGAAATGAAAGCAAATCACATCCGCCGTGGAGTCAACAATCTGGTCGATGCGCCGCAAGGGAAATGGATCTTTGGGACAAGCTTTATTAACATCGGTAAAGTCGATACAAAGCCTCCATTTTCCATTTGCCTTGCGCGCGACTACAGGATTGGCCAACCACGAGGATGGAGCACCTCCGACAAGGCCTGCTGCTTCCAACTTCTTGATTTCTTCGCTATGAATTCTGGCGCCCACCGCTTGCTTCCCGACTTTCGCTGACGGGCCGCATGAGGACAGACGGCAAGGTGGTGCTCAATTACTTCCGGGAACACCGGGATGTCGACGGTTGCCATGCAAACACGCCGACGTTACCAGCAGGAAAGCAACGAGCGCTTCCTATTTAGGGTCAAGAGTGGCACCGATGGTGAAGGTACCACCAGCCGCCCTCCTTGGCGACACCTTCTTAGTCTCTCGTGGAGCTGCCATCATCTTCTTACACTTGCCGGTGGAGCTCGATGGTGCGCCGACGCGGTAGCGCAGCACCAAGAGGTGCGCTTGCCGGAGTGGGCATCGAGCTCTTGCCGGACTTGGTCTTCTTCTTCCCCGGAGCTTCAACGGCAAGTGACTTGTGATCTGCTGCTGCCGCCTCCCAGTAGATCTTGTCGGCGCAGATAAGAGCATCCTTCTTGTCGCCAGGACAGAGATGACACTTATCGGGCCCGCATCTTCAAAGAAGTTGTATGCATAGTGAGAGGCTGCCATGAATTTGGCGAAGTGCCGACGGCCAAGTATCCCATTGTAAGGCAATGGAAAATCAGCAACGCCAAAAGTGACCCTCTCAGTCCCGAAGTTCAACTCCGCCAAATGTCACCGCAACGTGATCTTTCCGCTCGCTTGCTCCTTCCGGATTGATTCTTGAATGTGCCGTCTCTTCGAGCTCGCCGTCGTGGATCCGAGTTTCGGAGCACCGCGAGGAGATCAGATTCAAGCCGCCCCGCCATCAACTAGCATCTTAGTGACCTTGAGGTTGCGGATAGTTGGTGAAACCAACATCGGCAAGCACCGACCGCAGTTATGCGATCGTGGTGGTCCTCAATATCAAAGATGATAGGCGTCGGACCATTTCGTAGGCTTGCGGACTCGACAGATGGTTCACCGCATTGACTTCCCGCATCCACCGCTTGAGTTGGCGGTGAAGTATGCGCAGAAGCACCTCCGTCAACGCACAGACCTCTCGTGGGCTTTCGAACTCCTGCTCATCGGTCTCGGCCATCATCCATGTCTTCATCGTCGCCGCCATCTTCATCCTTGTCGCGCCATGGGGAGGTCTGTCTCCTTGCCGCCTCCTTGGCCTTGCTGCAAGGCCCTCCCCGTCCGGGCGCTTTTTGCTGGCTCCTCCAGACCTTCCCGGCCTTCTCCTTGTCGCGCCTCTCGATTCAGCCTTCGTTGCCGACAAGCTGCTCGACCTTCTTGCAGCTCGAGATCATGGCCCTTGGTGCGGTGGATCTTGCAAGACGGCTTGTTGTTGCCGTCCCCGCTTGTCGGCGATCGCCACAGCCTGGTAGTTGGTGCTCAAGGCAACCTCCTTGCCGGAGCTACCAACTTTGGCTTTCTTGGCGCCACCTCCGCTGCCGGACTGCTCAACAACTAGCACTTCTTTGCCTTTCTTCTTCCTCACATTCGCCGCCGCTCTTCTTTGCCGGGCAGCTCTCGCCATCGATCCTCCCGCCTCTGTTCTCTCCGGGAGTCTCCTCCTTCTTCAAACGACGCACACTTGTCGGCCAGGCATATAGCTCATCGACGCCTTCGATCTTGCACATCGCCATCTCCTCCCGCATCCTACGGTTTCGCGACGCTCGATGGAACGCGCTGATTATCATGCAGGTGGACATCCGGGATGTTGTGTCAGTATGCGGCTGAACCTCCAATGTACTTGCGCAGGGCTCTCCTTCCTTCTCGGGCGAGCAGATGAAGGTCTCTCTGGCCATGAGGCTTGTGGTCACTCAAAGGCGCCGACAAACTGATGGCATAGATCCGCCCAGAGGATATGGAGTTGTCCGCAAGTGCATGAGCCAGATCTCGACATTGGGCTTGAGTACCAGCGGGAAGTAGTTGGCCGAATCTTGTCGCCTCGCCCGCAGCTTGCACCGCAATGGTGTAGATGCCGAGGAACTCCGACGGATGCGCCTTGCCGCCTACTTCTGCGCACGCTGGCTTGAAATTCTTCTTGCCGAGCCATCGACTTGCCGCAGCTCACGAGTGAACGCAGGGCAACCTATCACAGACGGCAAGTCGCCGTTTCTCTCGGGCGCATGCATGTCGACAGAGGGCCCAGCCGCTGGTCCGATTGACGCCGCTTCTTCGCGCCGATGCGAAGTTCGAGCGCCTTCTTGCTGTCGCTCATGAAGAACTTGGCGCTGATCGCGACGAGCTCGTGGATCCGGCGAGGCGTGGAGTCGCCGTCAAGGTGGATCGACGAGTCGGCGATCTTGGCCTTCGGGTGGGGAGTGCACGGTGGTTGCACCCCACCGGTTTGCCGCCACCGCTCGAGCTTGGTAGTCCCGCCGCGCAGCGATGCACTTGGTTGCCAGGAGTGTCGCCGCTGGCAAAGCCGATGAGACTCTGAATGGTGGCCTCCATTCGCCGACCTTTGTCCGCCGCTGGAGGGTAATCCAGAGCGCTTGAGCTCGCGCCAAAGCTTCGCTGAGTGGTGGGCGGCAGTATGGCGAACGGTGCGAGGAGCGGATATGCTCGGACTTCTAAATATGTTAGAAGGAGCAGATCCCGCCCAGCGATCGTGTTCTCGCCGCACCAGCTCATTGGCGTGCAAGCTGGTCTTGAGCATCCCGAGATCCACTACTCGATCTTGTCCTAACGAACGTATGGTACCGCGAGTACCATGACGCTGCTGGTCCCGCGCCCCCGAGATGGGCGCGGTGCATGTACGGACGCCGAGGTTCGCGCGAGCCTTGTCCTGGACTTGGCGGCACCATGGGCTCCTCGCCGACGCCTCGTTTCTTCCGCTGGCGCTACCCCACCACTCGCTTCTCCGTGGTGGTGGGTTTGACGTGGACGGAGCAGCTTCCGCCGAAGCCTTCTTCTTCGGTGGCATGTTGACGAAGAAAACGAAGATGTTGCTCGTGTGAACGCCGGATCAGGTTCACACAGCCTCGACGCCCCCTACCTGGCGCGCCAAAGATGTCGGGGAAGTTGATCTAACCCACGAGCACCTATGGGGCCGGCGGACCGAGCCCCTTTCGGTTCGGTGGGGGGCGGAGATCGCACGAAGAGCGGATCAGGCGAAGCACGCGAGCAGTTTACCCAGCTTCGGAGCTCTCCGGAGAGATAACACTCCTACTGCTGCATGTCTGATTTATATTGTGTTCTTGCTTGGGAGCACCGAGTGCTACAGTACACACTAGCTGCTAACGAGACCGAGCGTGAGAGTGTTCGAACCCCCCTCTACGTTGCGCATGGGCCTCCTTTTATATGCTCAAGGGGTCTCCGACAGGTGGCAACGCAGAGAAGGGTAAAAAGGGAAAATGAGTTGCGGTTGGTACAGCTACCTGTACAGTGTATCATACCTAACCCTGACGGCAGGGGACAAAGGCATTAAATGCCCGCTCACGCCGCCCAAACAAAGGCAACAGGGACCGCTGGGGCGCCACCGCCACGATGGCAATCTTGTCACGCCGCATCAAGGCCGCCGCCGTCAAGACAGCCTCTTGCCACGCTGCTACCGAAGGGTCCTGTGGCGACACGTTGGTGGATGCGCCGAGCGCAGGAGCGGAGTGGTAGTCTGCGCGGCAAGCGCCTTGTCACGGTTGTTGCCTTATCGCGTCCGGAGGCTTGTCGCCATCGGCCTTCCGCAAGCTCCTCTTGCCGGGCCTTGTCTCCTAGGTGCCTTGTTATCTTCCCGCAAGCTCCTCTTGCCGGGCCTTGTCTCCTTGATTTAAATACTTTGTTCTTGAATGGCTCCAATGGAGCCGCTGGAGGACCTTGGCGTCACCGTGCAAGCCTTGCCGCTGGGTGCTGAACTCCTGCGGCACAAGTTCGGGATACTAGGTACCCCTACCTATTACACCGACACAAGGAAAGTCCCATCCGGACACGGGACGAAGTCTTCAATCTTGTATCTTCAAAGTCCAGGAGTCCGGCCAAAGGTCATAGTCCGGCTATCCGGACACCCCCCAATCCAGGACTCCCTCAACCGCGCTCCTGCTCCAGCACGCCAAGACCCCACGCTGCTCCCAGCGGCAGCGCATGAGGACCCGCAAGACCAGGCCCTTCATCACCAAAGGCCTCCCGTGGCCACTGCAGGCTGCCGCGCCTTCACCGCCGAGCTACGCAGCGCCACGTGGCCCGGCAAGTTCAAGCCAGATCTGCCTCCTCGCTACGACGACACGGCCGACCCTGCGGAGTTCCTCCAGCTTTACGAGCTGGGCACCGAAGCCGCCAACGGGGACTAGAAGGTTATGGCGAACTGGTTTCCCATGGCGCTCAAAGACGGTGCCCACACCTGGCTCCTGAACCTGGCTCTTGGCACGATCTCCTCCTGGGACGAGATGTGCATCCGCTTCATCGCCAACTTCCAGGGCACTCGCGACCGGCCTCCTGCCATGAGCGACATGCGCCGCATCAAGCAGCAGCCAGGAGAAACCCTGCAGAAGTACATCCAGCACTTCAACAACGCACACCTCAAGATTCCTAAGGTGACCGAGGAGGCCATCATCTCAGCCTTCTCCGCTGGTGTGCGTGACGCCAAGATGAAGGAGGAGCCGGCGATGCACGAAGACCGTGCACATCCCTCGAGTTGTTCAACTTGGCGACCGCGCGCCAGGGCGAGGAAGGACGCCTTTCCTCCTTGAGCTGCCGCTGCTAACCCGTAAGAGAAGAAGCCCAAGGTCAAGGACGGAAGCGCAAGGGGCTGTCGTGTCGCGCGTAACCAGATACCAAGCGAGGCGTAGATCAACCCGAGTCTTCCAAGGGCAGCCGGCACTCGTGTGTACCACGACCTCCACACCCACAACACCAACGAATGTCAAGAGCTCAGAGCCGCGAGAAGGGCGAATCGGTCGACGCCCGACCGCAATGATCGAGGGTCGACGCTCAATCGGTCGAATGCCCGCTCACGCACCTCTTCTTCCTTCATGTCGGCCGCTTGCACGCTAAAGTGGGGGGTACCGAGCATCGCGACTCATGGGCTCCTCTCGCTCTCCAGCCTCACCCTCGGCCTTGTCCACGCATCGCGACCGGCATACCAGCGATGGCTGAGACCCGCTCGAGGGCCGGGACCCGAGGACTTAGAGCATCGACATCTAACTAAATTTGCAGGAACACATCACAAGTTAAGGCTCAGCAGCAGCGCAACCCGCCTTTGAGGTAGGGCCTCGTGAGTCCCGCTACCGCTCACGGGTGCCCAGATACACCTCGTCAGCCCTACCGTGCCCGCCACGGTCGTCGGCGGGGCTGTACACGCCTGGGCTCCTCCCGAGGGGAGCCCCTCCCACGCACTGGAAGCACCATGCTCCGTGACCGGCCGACGACACCGCCGAGGAGCAGCTATGCCCGTACACATACGGAAGTGCTATGCTCAGGCTGGTGATAAACAACGAGGGTAGCCCCGCCGCATCAACCTCGGGGAGCCCAGAGCTCAATGTCTGGCCTCATCGCAACGCCTCGGGAGTCCCGCGAGGGGCTGGGCACGGGCTGCACTGGTCACGCCAGACGACGCCACTCCAGCCAGCCCTCGGCCTGGTTCATCGCACACCCTCCCCGAGCGGAGCCAAGGTACGAAGGCCATTTGAACGTCAAGGGGGACTCCTGAGCATCGCGACTCAGGAGCCTAACTGGTCACGTAGCCCCTCACCCCTTAGTTCCGAAGGGCTAACGGCGACCGAGGTATGCGCGGGGCCAGGCTCTGCCGGCGTAGAACATAAGCAAGTAGGAAAGAAAAGCGCAAATCTCAAGGAATTTAAAAGCAAATATTACAGTCCATAACTGTTTTCACGACGCCAAACGCAAGTTTAAACGCCTCCACGAGGCATGATGCATGTTGCAGGAGCTGAAGGCAGGACAGGAGCCACAAAGGAGTCACTTGTTGGCAGCACCGCCGCTGGCGCGAGCTGCGCCGCCGCTTCGCCTCGTGAAGCCTCGTGATCGGCAGCGCCGCTTCGCTTGGTGCTCAAGGCTCGAACTTCGCCACAGAGCCTCCGCCGACCCTTCACGGCCTCGAGAGCAGCAACGGCAAGCTCGCCGCCACGCGCTTCCAAAGAAGCCGTCGAGGTCGACGCCCCGTCGCGAAGGTAGACGTGAGTAAGGACGCGCGCCAGCGCAGGAGAAGACAGGACACGCGCCTCAGCCTCAGCCGTGGGGCCAAGGCAAAGGGTGACATCTTCAAAGGCGCGGACCAGGAAGGGAAGCAGCTTGGCAGGGCCGTCCTCGGCGCCGGCCAGCGGGCTCTCCAGGCCGCTGTCATAAAGCGACCTCAGCAAGGTGCGAGCCTTCGCCTCCAGCTCCGCGAAGGCCACGCGGTCCTCGGCGAGGACCCGCGCCTTGCCGTCTAGCTCGATCCTCCTCGCCTCCAACTCCTGCTCCAGCGCACCCAAGCGGTCACGGCGCCGGTCAAGCTTGGCATCCAGGTCCTTGGCGGCCACCTCACGAGCTTTCATGTCTTCCTCCTTCTCTTGGCGGACGCGGGCCTCCTTGGCAAGCTGGTCGCGCAGGCCCTGCATCTCGCTCTCCAGCGCCTTGCAGCGACCTCGGACATTGGCTACCTCCTCCAAGGCGGCGTCGCGAGCGGCCTTCGCCCCAAGGAGGGCCTGTTTCTCCTCGTCGCAAGCCGTCGTGGCCTGGACCAGCGCCGCTCGAATCGAAGCATCAGAGCGAACCCAGCCGGAGGCTAGCTCCAAGCGCCCGGCCACCAAGCGAGGGTCGGCGCCCAGAATATCTTGCCGCAGCCGGTCCAGTTCAGCAGCGGCACGATCCAGGACAGTAGAAGGAGTCGGAGAGGCAGCAGTTGGCGGAGTAGGAGGAGAGGACGGTAGCGTGATCACATCATCATGAGACGGGACCTTCTGCGCCTCGACGACTGCGGAAGTGGCATCAGGCAAGGATACCTCGGGAGTCGCTTGGGCCATGGGGGCTGAGCTCGCCCCAGCTAGCCCCGCCAGGCCTCGCGAGGATGACCGGGTAGGAGAGGCCCGCGTCTTGCCATCCCCTTCTTTCGCGGATGGAGGCGCTGCCCCGGACGGATCCTCATGAGCCCCCTTCAGCTTCTTCGCCGCAGGCGCCAGCCTAGCCAAGGAATACATATATCAAGCCTCAACGACAAAGCAAGAAGTAAAACAAGAGCCAAGCACTTACTGGTCATCACTCGCGGCCTCGAGCAACCTCCGGCCGAACTTGAAGCCCGAGAGCCGGCTGCAGGGGTCAGCCTCAAGAGGCTCAGGAGCAGGAGGCGCGTCTGCAGATCGCCTTGGAGCCAGGGCAGACCCGCGGGGGACCAGCCCCGTCCTGTCCTTCTTCGGGATCAGGGGCAAGCTCTCGCCGCCCCGCTCATCGCCATCCTTATCTTCGCTCGGCAAGAGGCGGAGAGCGCGGGACCTGCGCCGGGGGAGGGGCGCTCTCGACTCAGAGTCGGGCCCCCCTCCCCGCTCCTCTTCTTCCTCCTCTCCGCTGGAGTCGCCGGAGGACACGTTCACCGTCGCCAGGGCCGCCGGGTCCACGGGAACCTCCGCGGGCACAGGCCCGTCCCCGTTGAAAGCGGGCATGGAGTCCACCACCTGCTCCCAATCATCTCGAAGGAACAGGGGTACGGGAGCGCCCTCTAGCCTCGCCACATCTCCCCCGACCAGAGATTGGAGGACCGCGGCCAGATCTTCGTCGGCCAAGACTACGGGGCTCGGGCGAGGCCTCCACAGCGGAAGCGAGTACTGACGAAGTGGGGCCACCTGGTGCTCCAGGAACTCTCTCAGGAGCGACGCCCCGGTCAGCTTCGCCATCGCCATGTTACCCGGCCACAGGTCTGCGTTCATCTTCTCTAGCACTGGCTTCGCGCGGGGATCCTCGAGTTCCGAGCGAGACCAATCGTCGGCGGGCGTGGGCTGCTCTGTGGGCAGAATCAGCCGAGGATGGATGCACCCAGCATCTACCACGACCCACTTGCTCCTAAAGCCTTCAATCCTCTTCCCGGGCTTCGAGATGGCGTTGGAGCTGCCGTACGCGACAAAGCTCGCGCACGCGGAGATGGGCCCGCGAGAGACCCGGAGCTAGAAGTAGTGGCGCAGCAAGGCCACTGAGGGCTGCACCCCCCATGAGCCTCACAATAGTAGGCGAAGATCGCCAGGAGAAGAACGGAGTTGGGGTGGAGGTGCAGAGCTTGCAGTTTGTAATGGCGGAGGACAGAAAAGAAGAACTCAGAAAAGGGAGGCATCAGACCGGCGGCAATGGCGCTCACGAAGAGCGGATAGAAGGTGCCTCCTTGGTCCTCAGGAAGGGCAGAGCCAGCCTTGAGCGCCGCTGCCCCGTCGTTGCCTTGCGCCGCCATCATCCGGCGCGCTCGAGCAAGGCTTGCCGCCGACACGTTTGGGGAGTCCAAAGCAGGCGAGTACCAAGCTCCGGCCGGGGTCTAGCGAGGCGCCATACCTTGCTAGGGCACGGGGTCGGAGCAGATCTGGGGATTCCGGAAGCAGGAAGGATAGGAGCAAGAAAGGGGATCTGGGCAATGACGGGAGAAGGCAAAGGAGGAAAAGCCTAGACGGGTGCCGCTCTTTTGTCGATTCACACAGTTGTCAAGGCGTCGTGGGGAAGCAGGGCGCCCACGCCCAATCAACCGCCACGCTGTGCCCAAGGTCACAGTTGTTAGGGCCGCGGCGCCGCAGACTTGCCCTTCGCTTCTCCGCTAAGCCAAGTCCAGACGCGCTTTGGGCCCGGGCTATTGTCGGCGTTCGGGAACGGGGTACCAGACTTGCTCGCTCGCGCCTGCGGGCGTGGCTCAAGGGGTGGCCCAAGACGCCCATCTTCATCAAGACAAGCTCAAGACCTCGCGAGGGGCTGAGATCATGGGCGGATGACAGGAAGCCTCCTCAGGCACGGCCTCATCAGGCTGGCTCGCGAGGAGGCGGAGAGATCAAGGCGGGGTACCTCACGAGGTGCCCATGACGCAAGCCATGACGGCCAAGGGTGCCAGGCGGGCGCCAGCCCGTGCAGTGTCCTCATTTCCTCTTTGGTGCAAAGGAGGCAAGCGCAGGAGAGAGCATCAAGCAAAGGCAGCCATTTCGGTGCAACAAGACCAAGACCAACACAATGGCAAGAACGAGGTCATCGTGGAGCCCAAGCCGGCGTCATCGTCAGAGCCTTTCACAGGCGAGGACCAACTTTAGTCAGGATAAGTGTACTAGATGTTCCCCTTCAAAATGGCCGATTGTTGGCGCCCTTCCCGCTCAATATTTGGGAAGAGGACCAGGGCCTTTTCCTATAAATAGGACTAGCCTCCCACAGGGTAGAAAGATCCCGAAATCGAGAACAGAGCTAGAGATCAAGCAAGCTAGAGAGAGAGAGAGAGAGAGCGACCGAACTCCCCCTAGCAGTTTGTCGCACCGGCCAAGAACAGACCCTCGCGAGGCTGTTCTTCCTTGTATTGTTCATCATCAGCCCCTGAGGCAATCCACCAGACCACACACTGGAGTAGGGTATTACACCACAATGGTGGCCCGAACTAGTATAAACATTGTGTCCCTTGTGTTGCTCTTTGCGTAGTTTAGATCCTTGCGAGGCGACGAGGTGCAGGTAGGTAGGGGGTGAGATCTCTGCGTGCACCCCAGAGTTCGAACCTAGAGGGTGTGCCGGAACCCGAGATCCGACAACGGTTGCGCGTCCACACAGCCCTTTCGACTAGGGACCTTTTAGGACAGTCATCATACAATGCATAGTCCCACAAACAAGTCACGTACTTGCTGATACACATCATTGATAATGTCCAAGGACTATCTTTATTCATTAACACATAGGAAATATCATCATACATGATTGCCTCTAGGGCATATCTCCAAAAGGCTTCGCCTAAGCACCACTACAGTATTATCGAGGTGGACTATGGTGGAGGGGGGCACCGCACACGGCTAAAAGATCAACTGATCGATGTTGTGTCTATGGGGTGCCCCCCTACCCCCGTATATAAAGGAGCAAGGGGGGTGCGGCCGGACAAGGGAGAGGCGCGCCGGGAGGAGTCCTACTCCCACCGGGAGTAGGACTCCCCCCTTTCCTAGTTGGATTAGGACTTGGGAGGGGGAAGGAGTGGAGGAGAAGAAGGAAGGGGGGCGCCGCCCCCCTCTCCTTGTCCTATTCGGACTGGGGGGGGCAGCCCTAGCCACCTCTCCTCTCTTCCACCTAGGCCCACTAAGGCCCATTAAGTTCCTGGGGGGTTCCGGTAACCTCCCGGTACTCCGGTAAAATCCCGATTTCACCCGGAACACTTCCGATATCCAAACATAGGCTTCCAATATATCAATATTCATGTCTCGACCATTTCAAGACTCCTCGTCATGTCCATGATCGCATCTGGGACTCCGAACAACCTTCGGTACATCAAAACATATAAACTCATAATATAACTGTCATCGTACCGTTAAGCGTGCGGACCCTACGGGTTTGAGAACTATGTAGACATGACCGAGACACGTCTCCGGTCAATAACCAATTGCGGAACCTGGATGCTCATATTGGCTCCCACATATTCTACGAAGATCTTTATCGGTCAGACTTCATAACAACATACGTTGTTCCCTTTGTCATCGGTATGTTACTTGCCCGAGATTCGATCGTCGGTATCTCAATACCTAGTTCAATCTCGTTACCGGCAAGTCTCCTTACTCGTACTGTAATACATCATCCCGCAACTAACTCATTAGTTGCAATGCTTGCAAGGCTTAAGTGATGTGCATTACCGAGAGGGCCCAGAGATACCTCTCCGACAATCGGAGTGACAAATCCTAATCTCAAAATACGCCAACCCAACAAGTACCTTCGGAGACACCTGTAGAGCTCCTTTATAATCACCCAGCTATGCTAGACGCTTTGGTAGCACACAAAGTGTTCCTCCAAAGAACGGAGTTGCATAATCTCATAGTCATAGGAACATGTATAAGTCATGAAGAAAGCAATAGCAACATACTAAACGATCATGTGCTAAGCTAACAGAATGGGTCATGTCAATCACATCATTCTCCTAATGATGTGATCCCGTTAATCAAATGACAACTCATGTCTATGGCTAGGAAACATAACCATCATTGACCAACGAGCTAGTCAAGTAGAGGCATACTAGTGACAATCTGTTTGTCTATGTATTCACACATGTATTATGTTTCCGGTTAATACAATTCTAGCATGAATAATAAACATTTATCATGATATAAGGAAATAAATAATAACTTTATTATTGCCTCTAGGGAATATTTCCTTCAATGGCGTCCCCCACAGCATCATCACTGACAACGACATGAACTTTACAGCCGACGAGGTAAAACTTTGGTGCAACAACATGGGCATCAAGCTCGATTATGCTTCTGTCTATCACCCGCAAACTAACGGTCAAGTCGAGCGAGAAAATATTCTTATCATGAGCGGCATCAAACCAAGATTAGTGCGGTCCTAAAAGGAGTCTAACACGCACTGGGTAGAGGAGCTCGACTCCGTCTTATGGGGGCTGCGGACCACGCCGAATCACACTACCGGATACACACCGTTCTTTATGCTGTACGGTGCAGAGGCGGTTCTGCCCTGTGACATAATTCATGACTCACCTCGAGTGCGCATGTATGAAGAAAAAGAGGCCGAGCTTGATCGGCAGGACAGTTTGGACGCCCTGGAGGAGGAGCGCGATATGGCAACAACCCGTTCCGCATTCTATCAGCAACAGGCTCGAAGATACCAAAGCAGAGAAATACGGGCCAAAACTTATAACGTTGGCGAACTAGTTCTACACCCGCCGGAGAAGAAAAAGAACAAGCTTAAGCCCAAGTGGGAAGTGATACGTCTCCAAAGTATCTATAATTTTTGATTGTTCCATGCTATTATATTACCTGTTTTGAATGATTATGGGCTTTATTATACACTTTTATATTACTTTTGGGACTAACCTATTAACTGGAGGCCCAGCCCATATTGCTGTTTTATTGCCTCTTTTAGTATTTCGAGGAAAAGGAATATCAAACGGAGTCCAAATGGAATGAAACCTTCGGCAGCGTTATTTTTGGGAAGAATATGATCCTGGAGACTTGGAGTTCACGTCAGAAGATCCCCGAGGACTCCATGAGATAGGAGGCCCCCCCACTCTAGGGCGCTACCCCCTGTCTCGTGGACCCCTCGAGCACCTCCCGACCGACTTCTTTCGCCTATATAACCCTACGTACCCTAAAACCACCGAATATCAAGATAGATCGGGAGTTCGCCGCCGCAAGCCTCTCAGAGCCACCAAAACCTCTCGAGTCCGCTCCGCACCTTGCCGGAGGGGGAACCCATCATCGGTGGCCATCTTCATCATCCCGGCGCTATCCATGACGAGGAGGGAGTAGTTCACCCTCGGGGCTGAGGGTATGTACCAGTAGCTATGTGTTTGATCTCTCTCTCTCTCTCTCGTGTTCTCTCTATGGCATGATCTTAATGTATCGCGAGCTTTGTTATTATAGTTGGATCTTATGATGTTTCTCCCCCTCTACTCTCTTGGGATGAATTGAGTTTCCCCTTTGAAGTCATCTTATTGGATTGAGTCTTTATGATGAGAACACTTGATGTATGTCTTGCCGTGTTTATCTGTGGTGACAATGGGATATCACGTGCCACTTGATGTATGTTTTGGTGACCAACTTGCGGGTTCCGCCCATGAACCTATGCATAGGGGTTGGCACACGTTTTCTTACTTCCCAAGTAGAAACTTTGGGGCACTCTTTGAAGTACTTTGTGTTGGTTGGATGAATCTGAGATTGTGTGATGCATATCGTATAATCATGCCCACAGATACTTGAGGTGACAATGGAGTATCTAGGTGACATTAGGGTTTTGGTTGATTTGTGTCTTAAGGTGTTATTCTAGTACGAACTCTTTAATAGATCGATCCGAAAGAATAACTTTGAGGTGGTTTCATACCCTACCATAATCTGTATGTTTGTTCTCCGCTATTAGTGGCTTTGGAGTGACTCTTTGTTGCATGTTGAGGGATTGTTATATGATCTATCTATGTTATTATTGTTGAGAGAACTTGCACTAGTGAAAGTATGAACCCTAGGCCTTGTTTCCTACCATTGCAATACCGTTTACGCTCACTTTTATCATTAGTTACCTTGCTGTTTTTATATTTTCAGATTACAAAAACCTGTATCTACCATCCATATTGCACTTGTATCACCATCTCTTCGCCGAACTAGTGCACCTATACAATTTACCATTGTATTGGGTGTGTTGGGGACACAAGATACTCTTTGTTATTTGGTTGCAGGGTTGTTTGAGAGAGACCATCTTCATCCTACGCCTCCTACGGATTGATAAACCTTAGGTCATCCACTTGAGGGAAATTTGCTACTGTCCTACAAACCTGTGCACTTGCAGGCCCAACAACGTCTACAAGAAGAAGGTTGTGTAGTAGACATCAAGCTCTTTTCTGGCGCCGTTGCCGGGGAGGCTAGGTAAGCGGTACTCACTCACACCCCTCCAACTAAGCTCTTTTCTGGCGCCGTTGTCGGGGAGGTGAGTGCTTGAAGGTATATCTTTAGATCTTGCAATCGAATCTTTTTGTTTCTTGTTTTATCACTAGTTTAGTCTATAAAAGAAAATTACAAAAAAATGGAGTTAAGTTTGTCTCATACGCTTTGTCTTTTTAATATCTTTCGTGAGAATGATGGAAAGGAAAATTGTGCTCAAGTGCTAGAAGAAGAATGCTTTAAAATGCTTGGTACTGAATCTTTGAATGATGAGCATGATTGCAATGTTGTTAGTATAAACTCCTTGAATATCCATAGTACTAATGATGATTGCTCTAGTCATGATGAAAATATCCCTTATGAGCATGTCAACTTTTGTGGAGTGCATGTTTGCATGAACGCACCAAATAGAGAAGATATATATTGCAAGAGGCATAAGTATTTAGAAACTAAGAAGTTGCAAGAAAGGCTAGATAAGTGTGCGGAGAATTTAAGATATCTTTCCCGTTGTGAATTTTGCAATAAACAATATCATTTACATCTCCAATGCAAATTGTTTCATGATCGGATCGTGTCCAAAAATTGTGATGATTTGATCTCCCTTTCTCACTACAATGAACTTAGATTGCTTTTGGGTTGTGAAGAGTTGAAACGTTTAACTAAGCCTATTCCAGAATTTAATCTTAATCATTTTCTTGATATTGATCTAGAATAGATTTATATGTCTTGTGAGGAGAATTGCATTGAAAATCCTTATATTGCCAATTACCTAAAGAAAAGAAAGCAAATAGAAGATGATGAGAATACTAATGAAAGGGAAGAGACTTCCCAATATCCTCCTATTATTTCTTATGATGAATTAGGTAACGAGGAGGAGCTTTCTATTCAACCAATCTCATCAATAAGGAGATCAAAGAGGAAGGTTGAACCTACACATAATGTGAAGAAGAAAAAGAAAAGAAGGAGCAACAAAGGTAGAAAGGTATCCCTCCCAAATGATGTTGCACCTACTACTCATTGTGATGATGATAATTGCTTTACTATTGGTGCTATCGATATTTTTAATGATGAAAGTGATTATGCTTATGATATGAAAGAGCCCAAGCTTGGGGAAGCTATGTTTGATGAGGATGAAATATTTGAGAATATATTTGGTGAAATTAATGTTTGTCCCAAGCTTTGGGATGCTATGTTTAACGAAGATGATATTTTTAGCACCCCAAGTTTTGATATGCAAAGTTGTTACGATGATAGCATGCCTCCGACTTATGATGATTATTGTGATGAAACTTATGCTATAAAAAGTAGTGATGATTGTATTTGAAAATCTTGTCATGATTATGATTACCTTTTTCTGAACATTACTCTTTTAATGTGGAAACAATTTTTAGTGTTCAAGTCTCTTATGATACTCCCAATATTCCGAATGAGAAGAATTTTCTTATGTGGAGTGTAGTAAATTTTCTATGCTAGTAGATCATGAAAAGAATTCTTTAAGTGCTGGTTATATTGTTTATTCATTCATTATGCTACTGAAAATTATTGTGAGGGAGGAACATATGCTTTTAGGAGTTGCAATAATGTCAAGTTTCCTCTCTATGTGCTTCAATTTTTGAAGTTATGCTTGTTTTGCCTTCCTATGCTAGTTGATTATTGTTCCCATAAGTTGTTTGCTCACAAAATCCCTATGCATAGGAAGTGGGTTAGACTTAAATGTGCTAGTCATATTCTTCATGATGCTCTCTTTATGTTTTAATTCTTATGTCTTATGTGAGCATCATTGAAATCATCATGCCTAGCTAGGGGCGTTAAACGATAGCGCTTGTTGGGAGGCAACCCAATTTTATTTTAGTTTCTTGCTTTTTGGTTATGTTTAGTAATAAATAATCCATCTATATTCTATTTAGATGTGGTTTTATGTTTTAATTAGTGTTTGTACCAAGTAGAACCTTTGGGAAGACTTGGGTGAAGTCTTTATGATCATGCTGTAAAAAACAGAAACTTTAGCGCTCACGAGATTAGCTTCAACTTTTTACTGGAGAGTGATATTTAGTTGATTACTTTTTCAGATGATTACTATACAAATTCCTCAGGTCCACCAATTTATTTTAGAATTTTTGGAGTTCCAGAAGTTTGCGTTATGTACAGATTACTACAGACTGTTCTGTTTTTGACAGATTCTGTTTTCATTGTGTTGTTTGCTTATTTTGATGAATCTATGGCTAGTAAAATAGTTTATAAACCATAGAGAAGTTGGAATACAGTAGGTTTAACACCAATATAAATAAAGAATGAGTTCATTACAGTACCTTGAAGTGGTGTTTTGTTTTCTTTCTCTAACGGAGCCCACGAGTTTTCTGTTAAGTTTTGTGTTGTGAAGTTTTCAAGTTTTGGGTAAAGATTCGATGGACTATGGAATAAGGAGTGGCAAGAGCCTAAGCTTGGGGAGCCCAAGGCACCCCAAGGTAATATTCAAGGACAACCAAGAGCCTAAGCTTGGGGATGCCCTGGATGGCATCCCTCTTTAAATCTTCGCTCATCGGTAACTTTACTTGAGCTATATTTTTATTCACCACATGATATGTGTTTTGCTTGGAGCGTCATGTCATTTTCTTTAGATTTTCTTGCTGTTTGAATAAAATACCAAGATCTGAAATTATTAAATGGGAGATTCTTCACATAGTTGTATAATTATTCGACTACTCATTGATCTTCACTTATATCTTGTTGGAGTAGTTTGTCGTTTGCTCTAGTGCTTCACTTATATCTTTTAGAGCACGGCGGTGGTTTTATTTTGTAGAAATTAATGAACTCTCATGATTCACTTATATTATTTTGAGAGTCTTAAACAGCATGGTAATTTGAACGAAAACTTTCATAGGAGGTGAACTGGATGCTATGATCAATTTGATACTTGATAATTGTTTTGAGATATGGAGGTAGTGATATTAAAGTCATGCTAGTTGGGTGATTATGAATTTAAAGAATGCTTGTGTTGAAGTTAGCAAGTCCCGTAGCATGCACGTATGGTTAAAGTTGAGTAACAAATTTGAAACATGAAGTGTACCTGGCTTGTGCATCCTTATGAGTGGCGGTCGGGGACGAGCTATGGTCTTTTCCTACCAATCTATCCCCATAGGAGCATGCGCGTAGTGCTTGATTTTTGATGACTTCTAAATTTTTGCAATAAGTATATGAGTTCTTTTGACTAATGTTGAGTCCATGGATTATACGCACTTTTACCTTTCTGCCATTGCTAGCCTCGTCGGTACCGTGCATTGCCCTTTCTCACCTCGAGAGTTGGTGCAAACTTCGCCGGTGCATCCAAACCCCGTGATATGATACGCTCTATCACACATAAGCCTCATTATTTCTTCCTCAAAACAGCCACCATACCTACCTATTTATGGCATTTCCATAGCCATTCCGAGATATATTGCCATGCAACTTTCCACCGTTCTGTTTATCATCATTATGACATACATTACTTTTGTCATATTGCCATTGCATGATCATGTAGTTGACATCGTATTTGTGGCAAAGCCACCATGCATTATTTTTCATACATGTCACTCTTGATTCATTGCACCATCCCGTACACATCACGGAGGCATTCATATAGAGTCATATTTTGTTCTAGTTTTGAGTTGTAATTCATATGTTGTAATCAATGGAAGTGTGATGATCATCATTATTAGAGCATTGCCCAAAAAGAAAAAAAAGAAAAAGAAAAAAAAAGAAGAAAGGCCAAAAGAAAAAAGAAGGCCCAAAGAAAAAAAAAGAAAAAAATAAAAAAATAAAAGGGGGCAATGCTACTATCTCTTTTTCCACACTTGTGCTTCAAAGTAGCACCATGTCTTTCATATAGTGAGTCTCATATGTTGTCACTTTCATATACTAGTGGGAATTTTTCATTATAGAACTTGGCTTGTATATTCCTATGATGGGCTTCCTCAAATGCCCTAGGTCTTCGTGAGCAAGAAAGTTGGATGGACACCCACTAGTTTTCTTTTGTTGAGCATTCATTTGTAGCTCTAGTGCATCCGTTGCATGGCAATCCCTACTCCTCATATTGACATCAATTGATGGGCATCTCCATAGCCCGTTGATTATCCTCGTCAATGTGAGACTTTTTTTTGTCTTCTCCACACAATCCCCATCATCATATTCTATTCCACCCATAGTGCTATATCCATGGCTCACTCTCATGTATTGCGTGAAGGTTGAAAAAGTTTGAGATTATTTTAGTATGAAACAATTTCTTGGCTTGTCATCGGGGGTATAGAAGTTGGGAACATCTTTGTGTGACGAAAATGAAGCATAACCTAACTATATGATTTTGTAGGGATGAACTTTCTTCTGCCATGTTATTTTGAGAAGACATGATTACTTTGATTAGTATGCTTGAAGTGTTACTAGTTCTTTTATCAATATGAACTTTTATTTTGAATCATTTGGATCTGAACATTCATGCCACAATAAAGAAAATTACTTTGAGAATCATGCTAGGTAGCATTCCACATCAAAAATTCTGTTTTTATCATTTACCTACTCTAGGACGAGCAGGAATTAAGCTTGGGGATGCTTGATACGTCTCCAATGTATCTATAATTTTTGATTGTTCCATGCTATTATATTACCTGTTTTGAATGATTATGGGCTTTATTATACACTTTTATATTACTTTTGGGACTAACCTATTAACCGGAGGCCCAGCCCATATTGCTGTTTTATTGCCTGTTTCAGTATTTCGAGGAAAAGGAATATCAAACGGAGTCCAAACAGAATGAAACCTTCGTCAGCGTTATTTTTGGGAAGAATATGATCCTGGAGACTTGGAGTTCACGTCAGAAGATCCTCGAGGACTCCACGACATAGGAGGGCCCCCCTGTAGGGCGCGGCCCCCTGTCTCGTGGACCCCTCAAGCACCTCCCGACCGACTTCTTTCGCCTATATAACCCTACGTACCCTAAAACCACCGAATATCAAGATAGATCGGGAGTTCCGCCGCCGCAAGCCTCTGTAGCCACCAAAAACCTCTCGGGAGTCTGTTCCGGCACCCTGCCGGAGGGGGAACCCATTACTGGTGGCCATCTTCATCATCCCGACGCTATCCATGACGAGGAGGGAGTAGTTCACCCTCGGGGCTGAGGGTATGTACCAGTAGCTATGTGTTTGATCTCTCTCCCTCGTGTTCTCTCTATGGCATGATCTTGATGCATCGCGATCTTTGTTATTATAGTTGGATCTTATGATGTTTCTCCCCCTCTACTCTCTTGTGATGAATTGAGTTTCCCCTTTGAAGTTATCTTATTGGATTGAGTCTTTATGATGAGAACACTTGATGTATGTCTTGGCGTGTTTATCTGTGGTGACAATGGGATATCATGTGCCACTTGATGTATGTTTTGGTGACCAACTTGCGGGTTCCGCCCATGAACCTATGCATAGGGGTTGGCACACGTTTTCTTGACTCTCCAGTAGAAACTTTGGGGCACTCTTTGAAGTACTTTGTGTTGGTTGGATGAATCTGAGATTGTGTGATGCATATCGTATAATCATGCCCACGGATACTTGAGGTGACAATGGAGTATCTAGGCGACATTAGGGTTTTGGTTGATTTGTGTCTTAAGGTATTATTCTAGTACGAACTCTTTAATAGATCGATCCGAAAGAATAACTTTGAGGTGGTTTCGTACCTTACCATAATCTGTATGTTTGTTCTCCGCTATTAGTGGCTTTGGAGTGACACTTTGTTGCATGTTGAGGGATTGTTATATGATCTATCTATGTTATTATTGTTGAGAGAACTTGCACTAGTGAAAGTATGAACCCTAGGCCTTGTTTCCTACCATTGCAATACCGTTTACACTCACTTTTATCATTAGTTACCTTGCTGTTTTTATATTTTCAGATTACAAAAACCTATATCTACCATCCATATTGCACTTGTATCACCATCTCTTCGCCGAACTAGTGCACCTATACAATTTACCATTGTATTGGGTGTGTTGGGGACACAAGAGACTCTTTGTTATTTGGTTGCAGTGTTGTTTGAGAGAGACCATCTTCATCCTACGCCTCCTACGGATTGATAAACCTTAGGTCATCCCATTGAGGGAAATTTGCTACTGTCCTACAAACCTGTGCACTTGCAGGCCCAACAACGTCTACAAGAAGAAGGTTGTGTAGTAGACATCAGGAAGGTCCCTTAATTATCGACCAAGTTCTGACCGGCGGAGCGTACCGTCTGCGGGATGCATCGGACAATCGACTCGAGCCAAACCCATGGAACGCAGCCAGGCTCCGAAGATTCTACGCCTAGTGCCAGACTCTATGTTCGTCTCCTTACCCCTGTCCATTTTTCGCAAATACATTATCTGTCTTTTCTCTGTCTTTTCCTTCTTTTTTCCTTCTCCTCAAGGCCTTAAAAGGCCAATTTTTGTCTTGACTACACAATATTAACGCTAGCAGCTCATTATACTGGGGCTTCTTATACGTAAGCTTAATATAACTATTTTTCTGGGCTTCATGCCCCGCACATGTGTTATTCTTCCGCATGTACCTTTTTTCGCCATTATATGCACCGATATGACTTAAGTTTTGGCCAAGATGGGTTGCCTGGTGAAAGTGCAACTATCCCTAGGTAGTTTTGGTAATTCATAACAACATATAGCTCATTGAGATAATGTTATTCCAAGACTATTATTTCAGGAAAGCTCAATGAATGGCATGGCATGGATGATGAAAGTGGATCCCTCAAAATACTAAGGACAAAGGATTGGCTCAAGCTCAAAAGCTCAAGACTCTTCATTTTACATTTTAGTGGTCCAAGATCACATCGAGTCTATAGGAAAAGCCAATACTATCAAGGAGGGATGAGGTGTTGCTTAATGAGCCTCTTGCTTCATGTGCTTAGTGATATGCTCCAAAACCCTCAGCTATTTTCTCACATCCACAAATGACCTAAACCTAAAGCCAAAATCGGTCACACCGATTCTTCCTACCGAGCGCCACCGATTTCAAAAGTCATAGCCACTGCCACAAATCCTAGGCAAATCGGTCCTACCGATAGGGATCTCTGTCTCACCGAGATGGGATTGTAATCTCTGTTTCCCTTCAGAACGCTTCGGTCTAACCAAGTGAGCGATCGGTCCCACCAAGATTGCAATGTAAACTCTCTGTTTCCCTTTTGTAACATTTCGGTCTCACCGAAAAGAGCAAATCGGTCCCACCGAGTTTACCTGACCAACTCTCTGAAAAGCTTATTACCAAAATCGGTCTCACCAAAATCGGTCTCACCGAGTTTGTGTAATCGGTCTTACCGAGATTACGTTATGCCCTAACCCTAACCGAATCGGTCTCACCGAGTTGCATGTCAGTCCCACCGAAAATCACCAACAGTCACTAGGTTTACTAAATTGGTCCGACCGGGTCTGTTGAATCGGTCCCACCGAGTTTGGTAAATTGTGTGTAACGGTTAGATTTTGTGTGGAGGCTATAAATATCCCTCCACCTCCTCTTCATTCGTGGAGAGAGCCATCAGACTAAACCTACACTTCCAACTTACCATTTCTGAGAAAGAACTACCTACTCATGTGTTGAGGCCAAGATATTCCATTCCTACCATATGAATCTTGATCTCTAGCCTTCCCAAGTTGCTTTCCACTCAAACCCTCTTTCCACCAGATCCAAATCCTATGAGAGAGAGTTGAGTGTTGGGGAGACTATCATTTGAAGCACAAGAGCAAGGAGTTCATCATCAACGCACCATTTGTTACTTCTTGGAGAGTGGTGTCTCCTAGATTGGCTAGGTGTCACTTGGGAGCCTCCGACAAGATTGTGGAGTTGAACCAAGGAGTTTGTAAGGGCAAGGAGATCGCCTACTTCTTGAAGATCTACCGCTAGTGAGGCAAGTCCTTCGTGGGCGACGGCCATGGTGGGATAGACAAGGTTGGTTCTTCGTGGACCCTTCATGGGTGGAGCCCTCCGTGGACTCGCGCAACCGTTACCCTTCATGGGTTGAAGTCTTCATCAACGTGGAGGTATGATAGCACCACCTATCGGAACCACGCCAAAAACATCCGTGTCTCCAATTGCGTTTGAATCCTCCAAACCCTTCCCTTTACTTTCTTGCAAGTTGCATGCTTTAATTTCCGCTGCCTATATACTCTTTGCATGCTTGCTTGAATTGTGTTAAGATTGCTTGACTTGTGCTAAGATAGCTAAAATCTGCCAAAGACTAAAATTGGGAAAAGGATAAGCTTTTATTTGGTCAAGTAGTCTAATCACCCCCCCTCTAGACATACTTTCGATCCTACACCAGCTTTTTGCAAACCAAAGCCATATGCCGCCCACCGCTCTCTAAACAATCCCCATTACCTAGCCCTTTGCGGTCTGGGGGCTTGATATGGTCGGACCCCTTAAAGGGGGAACCCATAAGAAAAAATACTTACTAGTCATGGTGGATAAATTCACCAAATGGATAGAAGCCAAACCCGTTAAAACGGCCGAATCCGGACCGATGATAGACTTCATATCTGGGGTTGTACACCGTTATGGCTGTTGGGGAACGTAGTAATTTCAAAAAAATTCCTACGCACACGCAAGATCATGGTGATAGATGCTAGAATTGGTTGTGCATGCTTTTTCACATATTTTATTTGTTTGATAGATGCTAGAATTGGTTGTGCATGCTTTTTCACATATTTTATTTGTCATCTTATTGTGTGAGCATGTTGGTTGCATATTTACTCATTCGAGGACATCCACTTGTTGTTTTGATTGTTTGGTTCTTTCTTCTTTTGGCCAAGTGGATGGACAAGAATGCCTAAGAACTTTCTCTAGCTATCTATGCTTTTCTCGTCTCAAACTCTATTCATGCTACATCACAAAATTTGATCAAGTCGATTCGAACCACTCGTGTGAGGAGCACTCGAGTCCCGATTCGTCATAGACTTAAACTTCCAAAACTTCTTTGTGATTCTCATCCGACCGATTCCTCCATTTCGGTCCTACCGAGATCACTAAGTCGATCTAGGTTTTCAATCTCGGTGCAACCGATTTGAACTTTTCGGTCACACCGAGTTGCAGAATGAACACGCTTATGCATCTAGGTGCCACCGAGTTGTTCCACTTGGTCACACCGATGGGTCGGGCTATATATAGTCACGGGCAAAATTTTGGAAATTTCTCCGAACCCCTTCGCCCTCAAAATAGCTCGCTCTGCCTCCAAGGTCTCCGAATCGTCTCCTCATCGCCAGCCGCCTCCTGTCGCTGGTCTCCGCCGCCGTCAACGGAATTCAACCCCGTCATTGCCACCGTAGCGAGTTCATCGCCGAGCTGGGGTATGGAATCGATCACAGTGCTATCCTCGTCCGATTCCGACCAGAGTGATAGTCAGAACAGGCCAGAAGGGCAGATGCACATGAGTGAGGGCACTAGTCCCTCAAGCAGCTCAGATGAGGGGAGCAGAAGCACTCCGAGCAATTTGCCCAAGGCTGCCACAAGGTCAAGAAAGAAGAAGACCTCAGAGTCTGAGGATGAGGATTACGTGGCAGTTGAGGATGAGGCAAGCTCCAAGAAGAAAGTGCTCAAGAGGGAGTTCAGTTCATCTGCAGTGAAGCCTGGCTTGAAAATCAAAAGGCCAGCAGGCAGACAACCAATGTCCAGAGTCAGAGTGTCTACTCAAGCTCCTTTGGAATCTCAACCCAAAGAGCCTGTTGCTGCAGAGGGAAAGAAAAGGAAAGAAAGGGTCAAGAAGACCATGGCAAGAGTGATCGGGAAGCCTTCCATGATGGAAGAGGAAGAAGAAGAAGAGGTTGCAGAGCCAGCACCCAAGGCACAAAAGCTGATGGGTGATGCAATCAAGTCAGGAGCTGCAACTTCCAAGCCCAAAGTTGCCCCCGAGGCCAAGTCTGCACCAAAGAGGAATACCAGGAGTATTCTAGCTGCTGAGAAGAACTAGGCCCCAGTGCCTGAGGTTGCTGAGGAGGAAGATGAAGAAGGACAAGTTCTGAGGAAGCTCAAGCCCAAGATACCAGACCACAATGATGCTCATGCTGTGGCTGAAAACATGAAGATCAGTAGAGATAATGGGTCGAGGCTATGGAGAGAGACAGATCCATATGCCACGAGAAGAAGGACTGCTGTGGATTACAGGTTCCACACCAAGGAGCAGCAGGACTTTTATGAGACTATCTTGCTGGACAAGAAGCCCATAGTTTGCGATATGAGATGGGTTAACTGGACCTACATGAAGGAGAACGCAGAACACTACCACGGTATATGACAGCTTCAATTGCTTGTGGAGTTGCTGATTTTGTTGGGCGAAGCTCACCAACTGGAATGACGAACTTATCATGCAATTCTACTCCACAGCACATTTCTATCCAGATGGAAGGATAGTGTGGATGTCAGAAGGAACCAGATATTAGTCTACCATAGAGGAATGGGAAAGTTTGATCAATGCCCCAAAGGAAAGTGAGGATGACCTGGACATTTATGGAAAGAAGAAAATGGATCATAACTCAATGGCACATATGTACAAGGAGATCCCAGATGATGCAATTGAGACCTTCAAGTTTGGATCAGTCCATTTTCTACTGTCAGGGCTGCCTACGATCAACTGGATCTTAAGGCATACTCTTTTGCCCAGGCCAGGTGACCATAACATGATTAGAGGGCATGCAATCACTTTGCTTCATGTTTTTGATGTGCCTCAGAAATTCAAGGTCATGAGCCTCATAGTCGAGACAATTAAGAGGACAACAGCAGATCAGAAGAGGAGCTGTGGTTATGCCCCACAGATTCAGGAGTTGATAAACTCGAAGATGGGCATAGGAAAGTATCTCTTGGATAAGGAACACATGGTTCTATATCCTGATTTTGAGGACAATCGAGTTGTCATGACAGAGAATGAACCATCATCAGTGCAAGCTCAGGAGAGAAAGGAGAAGGCAAGGCAAGAGAAAGCTGCAAATATGCCAACTCAAGCAGAGGCATCTGACTACTTTCTGAAGAGCAAGCAGGAGCATCTTGGTTACTTAATAGCATCAACTCTACGGATTAAGAAGGGGTTGGCCACCCTAACTCAAAACCAGGAGAGCCTGGAAAGAATCATGGAACAAAAATTCTATGATCTTGATGTCAAAGTGACTGAGATTCAGTCAGCTATGGAGCAATTACAAGATGATATGCAGGAGAGGAAGGGCAAGATGACAACTGATGCATTTGCCAGAGTGCCTAGAGCTCAGAGGTCAGCTGCAGTACCAACTCCAGACACCAGAGCAACTTCTTCCACTCCAGCTACAGCCCTAGCTCAACCAGCTCCAGCTCCAACTTCTTCAGCTCCAACCACGTCTACTGATGCGTTCATCCTTGGAGACTTGTCTACACCACCACCAGAAGACCAAGCCTGAGAGACGACATAGTACTATGCATTTTCTATGAACTTTTTGGTAACTTGTTGCCAAAGGGGGAGAAATATGTATAGATCATAGGCTTCGAGAGAGAGAGAGAGTGTTGCTTTTGTTCTCTCTTGATTTGGTGGTTCAAACTTGTTTGCTTTTGATTGCTTGAAATACTACGCTATTCTTGTGAGACATTGATGATCATGTGTTTGATCATAAGCTACACTTATGCATGTTTGATGATATTATCTTATCTATCCTATGTGATCATTCACTTTGCTTGGTGATGAGTGCATGTATTCAATCTTTATCATTTTGAGCGCTCCACCAAGATGTATGTGACATGGAAGAGTAACCCATGAGCCTAATTCCTTGTGCATTTGCAGTCCAAAGCAAATCTTAAACTATGCACAAATTTAGGGGGAGCTCTTGCTTATTACATACTTCTCAAAGCGATTTATGCTTTTCAATCTTATTATCATTTGTCGAAGCTTTGATCTATATGTTGTCATCAATTACCAAAAAGGGGGAGATTGAAAGTGCAACTATCCCTAGGTGGTTTTGGTAATTCATAACAACATATAGCTCATTGAGCTAATGCTATTCCAAGACTATTATTTCAGGAAAGCTCAGTGAATGGCATGGCATGGATGATGAAAGTGGATCCCTCAAAATACTAAGGATAAAGGATTGGCTCAAGCTCAAAAGCTCAAGACTCTTCATTTTACATTTTAGTGGTCCAAGATCACATTGAGTCTATAGGAAAAGCCAATACTATCAAGGAGGGATGAGGTGTTGCTTAATGAGCCTCTTGCTTCATGTGCTTAGTGATATGCTCCAAAACCCTCAGCTATTTTCTCACATCCACAAATGACCTAAACCTAAAGCCAAAATCGGTCACACCGATTCTTCCTACCGGGCGCCACCGATTTCAAAAGTCATAGCCACTGCCACAAATCCTAGGCAAATCGGTCCTACCGATAGGGATCTCGGTCTCACCGAGATGGGATTGTAATCTCTTTGTTTCCCTTCGTAACGTTTCGGTCTAACCGAAGTGAGCGATCGGTCCCACCGAGATTGCAATGTAAACTCTCTGTTTCCCTTTTGTAACATTTCGGTCTCACCGAAAAGAGAAAACCGGTCCCACCGAGTTTACCTGACCAACTCTCTGGAAAGCTTATTACCAAAATAGGTCTCACCGTGTTTGTGTAATCGGTCTTACCGAGATTACGTTATGCCCTAACCCTAACCGAATCGGTCTCACCGAGTTGCATGCCAGTCCCACCGAAAATCACTAACAGTCACTAGGTTTACTAAATCGGTCCGACCGAGTCTGTTGAATCGGTCCCACCGAGTTTGGTAAATTGTGTGTAATGGTTAGATTTTGTGTGGAGGCTATAAATACCCCTCCACCTCCTCTTCATTCGTGGAGAGAGCCATCAGAATGAACATACACTTCCAACTTACCATTTTGAGAAAGAACTACCTACTCATGTGTTGAGGCCAAGATATTCCATTCCTACCATATGAATCTTGATCTCTTGCCTTCCCAAGTTGCTTTCCACTCAAACCCTCTTTCCACCAGATCCAAATCCTATGAGAGAGAGTTGAGTGTTGGGAGACTATCATTTGAAGCACAAGAGCAAGGAGTTCATCATCAATGCACCATTTGTTACTTCTTGGAGAGTGGTGTCTCCTAAATTGGCTAGGTTTCACTTGGGAGCCTCCGACAAGATTGTGGAGTTGAACCAAGGAGTTTGTAAGGGCAAGGAGATCGCCTACTTCATGAAGATCTACCGCTAGTGAGGCAAGTCCTTCATGGGCGATGGCCATGGTGGGATAGACAAGGTTGCTTCTTCGTGGACCCTTCGTGGGTGGAGCCCTCCGTGGACTCACAAGAACTGCTACCCTTCGTGGATTGAAGTCTCCATAAACGTGGAGGTACGATAGCACCACCTATCGGAACCACGCCAAAAACATCTGTGTCTCCAATTGCGTTTGAATCCTCCAAACCCTTCCCTTTACTTTCTTGCAAGTTGCATGCTTTAATTTCCGCTGCCTATATACTCTTTGCATGCTTGCTTGATTTGTGTGATGATTGCTTGACTTTTCCTAAGATAGCTAAAATATGTCAAACTCTAAAATTGGGAAAAGGTTAAGTTTTTAATTGGTCAAGTATTTTAATCACCCCCCTCTAGACATACTTCAAGGTCCTACAACTGGCTCTTGTATTTATGCCCTATGTTCCCGTTAATTCGGCTAGGGCATAAGGGGAGCACCTCTGCGATTATTATCTTGCTGGTCAGCGGATGTGTACCTCAGACTGGGTGAAGCCGAAAGCTAGCGTTCTTAAGGGAATATTCGGTCGGTGAACAAAAGATGACTTTTATTTATTTTGATACATGCCCCCAGATGTTTTTGCCTGCGTCTCTTCTCGTAGTTCGGACATGCACATTAGGGCATGCGTACCAGGGAAAGGAACCCTTAACGGAACTATTCTCCCTGGAAGATGTTTCTTACTATCCATGTAATATAACATAGCTAGTTGGGTACTTGTCTGTTCAAGCACTTATGACCCCTACGCCTGATTTCCACGCAGACCCCGGTTTTTACATAACTGAGCGGGTATTCGGATACACTCCGGACTATTGGGTCCCGAGGTCGAAGCGAAAAGGTCCGCCATGACAAATGTCACTTAAATTACACAGTCACTTAGACTGACTAATTTCTTCTTCTATCCCATCCAACAGGCTGTCTACCCTACAATCCTATTGGGAATACTTTGCGGCTAATTCTACTTGGTCATACACCAAACTGAAGGGGATCTCTTTCCCATCGGGCCCCACAGGTCTGACCTCGGCCATGTGGTTTGGGTCAGCCTTGGTATACTGCGTCTTCACCATGGCCCAGGCTTCCCTGGCACCTTGAAGGCAGGCCGGTATCTTCCATAATCGGAAGCACCGCCGTGCTCCCTTGAGCTTCTCTGCAAGCTCTCCAATGCCTCCTGGCAGGGAGATGGATGGCCACGAGGCCTGGGCAGTACCCTGCATCACCTGCCGAACTTGTTCGTGCAGTTGTAAGAGCTCTGGTAGAAGATCACCCGCAGACCTGGGCATCTCCTCCGCGGGATGACCCGTCAGCATACCTGCAGACATAACTTTGTTAGCCGGCTTCTTCGCCGAACTCTTTCAAAAGTTCATTCAAGCACTTACTGAAAATGCCGCATCGAAGCCGCTTATTCTCCTTCACGGAGTCCGCAAGTTGGGCTCGAACATCCTTCAGTTCCATGCTCAGCTGGCTATTGGCGTCTTGGAGATCATTTTTCTCCCGCCTAACTTTCGTAAGCACGCGCTCACCAGCCTTTAGCTGCCGTATGGCATGTTGCTAATCCAGATTCACTCCAGAGTCATCTGCAATATCTATTGTTAGATTTGCAGGAATGCCGCATACTATATGGTACCTATCATTCTTTGAAACAAGTGTTACCAGAGGGGGCCTTCTTGGACTCCTTCAATGCGGCAACTGCGACTCGTAGCTGGACCTTGGACTCTTCCAGCTCTTGAGACAATTGGGTATTCTTCTCTGGAAGAACCTGCACAAATAATGATCCTTAAATCAGTTGTGCCAACTGATTCAAGTCTCAGGGGCTACTGATATATATAATCATCAAATCTCCTTACCCGTATATCCTTTACATACTGGTCCGTGCCTCTGGCAAGACCATTTTGAGCAGCACGGATGTACGCGTCTCCTGAGTTGAAGGCATCAAACACCTCTTGGGAGAAACAAGCGTCACGGAGTACGGCCCGGTGACGCCTGTGATTCATGGCGCTCTCCACTTCGGAATTTGTAGCGGATATTTTATCCACATCCTCTGTAGGAGGAGCATCCGGCGCGTGCCCCGTGTTAGCTTCCGCCTCTGTGTCCGGCCCTGGAGCCCGACTGGTAGAGGCATGATCGGCAACCTCTCCGGATATAGTCCGGCAAGCGTTTTTCCTTCTAGGAAACATGGGTGTTATTATGTTTTAAAATAAGATAACCACGGAGTGAGGTTTTCTATCATACCTCTGCGCCGACATCTCCGTCCGGACCGCCTTCCTTTTTAGCCTGCCCGGCTTCGGCGCCCCTTGTTGGCGAGTCACCGCGGGTTCGGCATGGCGTCCCGAGGACCTTCCCTGTAAAACACCATATAGGTATGGTAGGTGAAGTGCATAAAAGGGGATCCTTCTCAGAAGTCGGGACTCTGGTTTTACTTACATGCAAGGTGGGGAGTAGCCCAGGATAGTCAGCTATAATGGCCACCATGGCATCATCACAGCTTAATTGATAGAATATCCTGTCGATCAGCTCCACAAATATGTCCGGATCCTCTTCGAGGCCGGGGTCGAGGGCCAGGTCAGGATCCTTCGGTTGTGGAGGTGGGTTGTTGACCACCCTTACAGCCTTTCGCAGTTCCTGCTATGAAATGACAAGGTAAATACTTATTAAAAAATGCGGGAAGGATGGGAGTAAAAAGTGGCAGCTCACCTAGCTTGGAGGGTTGTACATGGAGAATCCGTCCCATGGCTTGATGCGGAGGAACTCCTCTTCCTCTCCCTTGTACAAATCGAACAATTTTTTTGCTAGAGCAGCAACTGAGTCCGGTCCCTTACATGGGGTGGCCTCGATATTGAAGTGGCTGCACCCCCCGCATAATGCATATTGACATAACCTCGGTTATTGTCAGTCCTGATTGAGCCAGCACCTTAATCCGGCCCATCAGGTAAAGGACGTCTCTGTTATCTTCCTCCTGAGGGCTCCGTGGGCGCCGGCTTCGGCGTTTCTTCAAAGGGGCATTGTCGAACTCAGTAAGACCAATCCGAATAGGATCTGGAAGGGGGACGTCCTCCATATAAAACCACTCTGAAGGCCAGTCTTCGGACGTCTTCTTCGGGGTACCAGACAGGTATCCGGTCCAGGCGATGCGCCATATTTCGGCTCCGCCCACTTGATATATTGAGCCCCTCTGTGTACGGGGCACAAGGCAGAATAGCTTCTTCCACAATGCGAATGAGCTTCGCAGCCCAGAAATAGCTCACGAAGGGCTACATAACCAGCGATGTGTAATATGGAAGCAGGGGTGAAGTTATGCAACTGGAGGCCGTAAAACTCCAGGAGCCCTCGGAGGAACGGATGGATTGGAAATCCGAGCCCCCTTAATAAATAAGGGACGAGGCATACCCTCTCCCCCTTGGAGGGGTTGGGAAAGCTCTCCGCTTGCTCCCCACCATTATAGGTGGTGAACCCGGCTCGAACGGTGACCATGTACGCTGGAGGGAGAAATCCCTGGGTCTGTAACTCCACTAATTGACTGTGAGGGACGGAACACTTCTTCCAATCTCCGGGCTTAGGGCTACGGGAGCGAGAGAAGGAGCTGCAATGGCCGAGCATGTTGGGATGGATTTTTTGGATCACGCTCCGATGAATGCTCGCAGAGGGAGGATGGTGTGATTTGGATCTAAGAATCCCCGTCTCTTTAATAGACAGTTTATTCACATAGCTAGGGTGGCAAATGTAAAAACGCCCTGGCTTCTCGCATTCGCTCGACACGTGGAAGATAGCCATTATTTGACGTGGAAGCCAAAAAGCGCAACATTTATGAGAAGCCACACACTATTCAACATGTATTCAGGATTTGGAGAAGAACCAGCCTTGCAATGCCGAAAACAATTTACGCGCCGGAATCATCATCATTGAAGCCTGGTTCAGGGGCTACTGAGGGAGTCCTGGATTAGGGGGTATCCGGATAGCCGAACTATATCCTTTGGCCGGACTGTTGGACTATGAAGATACCAGATTGAAGACTTCGTCCCGTGTCCGGATGGGACTCTCTTGGCGTGGAAGGCAAGCTTGGCAATATGGATATGTAGATGTCCTCCCTTGTAACCGACTCTGTATAACCCTAGCCCCCTCCGGTGTCTATATAAACCGGAGGGTTTAGTCCGTAGGACAACAACAATCATACCATAGGCTAGCTTCTAGGGTTTAGCCTCTACGATCTCGTGGTAGATCAACTCTTGTAATACTCATATCATCAAGATCAATCAAGCAGGAAGTAGGGTATTACCTCCATCGAGAGGGCCCGAACCTGGGTAAACATCGTGTCCCCTGCCTCCTGTTACCATCCGCCTTAGATGCACAGTTCAGGACCCCCTACCCGAGATCCGCCAGTTTTGACACTGACAGTATGTTACTTGCCCGAGATTCGATCGTCGGTATTATCATACCTAGTTCAATCTCATTACTGGCAAGTCTCTTTACTCGTTCTGTAATGCATCATCCCGCAACTAACTCATTAGTCACAATGCTTGCAAGGCTTATAGTGATGTGCATTACCGAGAGGGCCCAGAGATACCTCTCTGATACTCGGAGTGACAAATCCTAATCTCGATCTATGCCAACTCAACAAACACCATCGGAGACATGATACGTATCCGTCGTATCTACTTTTCCAAACACTTTTGCCCTTGTTGTGAATGGAACTAACCCGGACTGACGTTGTTTTCAGCAGAATTGCCATGGTGTTATTTTTGTGCAGAAACAAAAGTTCTCGGAATGACCTGAAACTTCACGGAGAATATTTTTGAAATTAATAAAAAATACTGGCAAAAGAATCAAGGCCAGGGGGCCCACACCCTGTCCACGAGGGTGGGGGTGCGCCTACCTCCCTGGGCGCGCCCCCTACCTCATGGGCCCCCTGGTGCTCCACCGACCTCAACTCCAACTCTATATATTCACGTTCGGGGAGAAACAAATCAGAGAGAAAGATTCATCGCGTTTTACGATACGGAGCTGCCACCAAGCCCTAATCTCTCTTGGGAGGGCTGATCTAGAGTCCATTCGGGGCTCCGGAGAGGGGAATCCGTCGCCATCGTCATCATCAACCATCCTCCATCACCAATTTGATGATGCTCACCGCCGTGCGTGAGTAATTCCATCGTAGGCTTGCTGGACAGTGATGGGTTGGATGAGATTTACCATGTAATCGAGTTAGTTTTGTTAGGGTTTGATCCCTAGTATCCACTATGTTCTGAGATTGATGTTGCTATGACTTTTCTATGCTTAATGCTTGTCACTAGGGCCCGAGTGCCATGATTTCAGATCTGAACCTATTATGTTTTCATGAATATATGTGAGTTCTTGATCCTATCTTGCAAGTCTATATTCACCTACTATGTGTTATGATCCGGCAACCCCGAAGTGACAATAATCGGGACCACTCCCGACAATGACCGTAGTTTGAGGAGTTCATGCATTCACTATGTGTTAATGCTTTGGTCCGGTACTCTATTAAAAGGAGGCCTTAATATCCCTTAGTTTCCAATAGGACCCCGCTGCCACGGGAGGGTAGGACAAAAGATGTCATGCAAGTTTTTTTTCCATAAGCACGTATGACTATATTCGGAATACATGCCTACATTACGTTGATGCATTGGAGCTAGTTCTGTGTCACCCTATGTTATATCTGTTACATGAGGAATCACATTCGGCATAATTCTCCATCACCGATCCAATGCCTACGAGCTTTTCACATACTGTTCTTTGCTTAGTTACTTTTCCGTTGCCACTGTTACAATTAATACAAAACTACTACTGTTATTTTTGCCACCGTTACCGTTACTTCCATACTACTTTGTTACTAAATACTTTGCTACATATACTAAGTTATCCAGGTGTGGTTGAATTGACAACTCAACTGCTAATACTTGACAATATTCTTTGGCTCCCCTTGTGTCGAATCAATAAATTTGGGTTGAATACTCTACCCTCAAAAACTGTTGTGATCCCCTATACTTGTGGGTTATCAAGAAACCCGCAGAGCATCTTTATAGTCACCCAGTTACGTTGTGACGTTTGATAGAACACAAAGTGTTCCTCCAGTATTAGGGAGTTGCATAATCTCATAGTCATAGGAACATGTATAAGTCATGAAGAAAGCAATAGCAATATATTAAACGATCAAATGCTAAGCTAACGGAATGGGTCAAGTCAATCACATCATTATCTAATGATGTGATCCCGTTAATCAAATGACAACTCACGTCTATGGATAGGACACTTAACCATCTTTGATTCAACGAGCTAGTCAAATAGAGGCATACTAGTGACACTCTGTTTGTCTATGTATTCACACATGTACTACATTTCCGGTTATACAATTCTAGCATGAATAATAAACATTTATCATGAAATAAGGAAATAAATAATAACTTTATTATTGCCTCTAGGGCATATTTCCTTCAGCCTCCCACTTGCACTAGAGTCAATAATCTAGTTCACATTGCTATGTGATTTAACAACAATAGTTCACATCACCATGTGATTAACGCACATAGTTCACATCGCCATGTGACCAACACTCAAAGTGTTTACTAGAGTCAGTAATCTAGTTCACATCGCTATGTGATTAACACCCAAAGAGTACTAAGGTGTGATCATATTTTGCTTGTGAGAGCAGTTTAGTCAACGGGTCTGCCAAATTCAGATCCGTATGTATTTTGCAAATTTCTATGTCTACAACGCACTCCACGGAGCTACTTTAGCTAATTTCTCTCACTTCCAATATGTATCCGGATTTGTGACTTAGAGTCATCCAGATCGGTGTCAAAGCTTGCACCGACGTAAATCTTTACGACGAACTCTTTATCACCTCATAACCGAGAAACATTTCCTTAGTCCTCTAAGGATAATTTTGACCGCTGTCCAGTGATCTACTCCTATATCAAAATTGTACTCCCTTGCCAAAATTAGGGCAGGTTATACAATAGGTCTGGTACATAGCATGGCATACTTTATAGAACCTATGGCTGAGGCATAAGGAATAACTTTCATTCCCTCTCTATCTTCTGCTGTGGTCGGGCTTTGAGTCTTACTCAACTTCACACCTTGCAACACCGGCAAGAACTCTTTCTTTGACTGCTCCATTTTGAACTACTTCAAAAATTTGTCAAGGTATGTACTCATTGAAAAAACTTATCAAGTGTCTTGATCTATCTCTATAGATCTTGACGCTCAATACGTAAGTAGCTTCACCGAGGTCTTTCCTTATATCATGATAAATGTTTATTATTCATGCTAGAATTGTATTAACCGGAAACTTAGTACATGTGTGAATACATAGACAAACAGAGTGTCACTAGTATGCCTCTACTTGACTAGTTCGTTGAATCAAAGATGGTTAAGTTTCCTAGCCATGGACATGAGTTGTCATTTGATTAACGGGATCATATCATTAGAGAATGATGTGATTGACTTGACCCATTCCATTAGCTTAGCACTTGATCATTTAGTATGTTGCTATTGCTTTCTTCATGACTTATACATGTTCCTATGACTATGAGATTATGCAACTCCCGAATACCGGAGGAACAATTTGTTTGCTACCAAATGTCACAACGTAACTGGGTGATTATAAAGGTGCTCTACAGGTGTCTCTGATGGTACTTGTTGAGTTGGCATAAATTGAGATTAGGATTTGTCACTCCGATTGTCGGAGAGGTATCTCTGGGCCCTCTCGGTAATGCACATCACTATAAGCCTTGCAAGCAATGTGACTAATGAGTTAGTTACGGATGATGCATTACGCAATGAGTAAAGAGACTTGCCGATAACGAGATTGAACTAGGTATTGAGATACTAACGATTGAATCTCGGGCAAGTAACATACCGATGACAAAGGGATCAACGTATGTTGCTATGCGGTTTGACCGATAAAGATCTTCGTAGAATATGTAGGAGCCAATATGAGCATCCAGGTTCCGCTGTTGGTTATTAACCGGAGATGAGTCTCGGTCATGTCTACATAGTTCTCGAATCCATATGGTCCGCACGCTTAACGTTTGGTGACGATCGGTATTACGATTTTATGTGTTTTGATGTACCGAAGGTTGTTCGGAGTCCCGGATGAGATCAGGGACATGAGGAGGAGTCTCGAAATGTTCGAGACATAAAGATCGATATATTGGAAGGCTATATTCAGACATCGGAAAGGTTCTGAGTGGTTCGGGTATTTATCGGAGTACCAGAGAGTTACGGGAATTCGCCGAGGAGTATATGGGCCTTATTGGGCTTTAGGGGAGAGATAGAGAGGTGCTTCCTAGGGCAAGCCGCGCCCCCCAAGGCCTAGTCCGAATTGGACTAGGGGGAGGGGTGGCGCCCCCTCCTTCCTTCTCTTCTCTCTTCCCCTTCCTTCTCTCCTACTCCTACTACTTGGAAGGGGGAATACTTCTCCCGGTGGGAGTAGGACTCCCCAGGGCGCGCCATAGTAGAGGGCCATCCCCCCCCTCCTCCACTCCTTTATATACGAGGAAGGGGGCACCCCATAGACACACAAGTTGATCATTGATCTCTTAGCCGTGTGTGGTGCCCCCCTCCACCATAATCCACCTCGGTCATATCGTCATAGTGCTTAGGTGAAGCCCTGCGCCGGTAGCTTCATACCATCATCGTCATCATGCCGTCGTGCTGACGAAGCTCTCCCTCAAAGCTCTACTTGATCGTGAGTTCGTGGGACATCACCAAACTGAACGTGTGCAGATCGCCGAGGTGTCGTACGTTCGGTACTAGGATCGGTCAATCGTGAAGACGTACGACTACATCAACCACGTTGTCATAACGCTTCCTCTTTCAGTCTATGAGGGTACGTGGACAACACTCTCCCCTCACGTTGCTATGCATCACCATGATCTTGCGTGTGCGTAGGATTTTTTTTTGAAATTACTACGTTTCCCAATAGTGGCATGATACGTCTCCAACGTATCTATAATTTTTGATTGCTCCATGCTATATTATCTACTGTTTTGGACAATATTGGGCTTTATTATCCACTTTTATATTATTTTTGGGACTAACCTATTAACCGGAGGCCCAGCCCAGAATTGTTGTTTTTTGCCTATTTCAGAGTTTCGAAGAAACAGAATATCAAACGGAGTCCAAACGGAATGAATCCTTCGGGAACGTGATTTTCTCATTGAATATGATCCAGGAGACTTGGACCCTATGTCAAGAAAGAAAGGAGGGAGGCACGAGGTAGGGGGAGCGCCCACCCCCCAGGGCGTGCCCTCGACCCTTGTGGGCCCCCTGTTGTTCCACCAACATACTCCTTTCTCCTATATATACCTACGTACCCCCAAATGATCAGATACGGAGCGAAAAACCTAATTCCACCGCCGCAACCTTCTGTACCCACGAGATCCCATCTTGGGGCCTGTTCCGAAGCTCTGCAGGAGGGGGCATCCATCATGGAGGGCTTCTACATCATCACCATAGCCTCTCCGATGAAGTGTGAGTAGTTTACCTCAGACCTTCGGGTCCATAGTTAGTAGCTAGATGGCTTCTTCTCTCTTTTTGGATCTCAATACAATGTTCTCCCCCTCTCTCGTGGAGATCTATTTGATGTAATCTTATTTTTGCAGTGTGTTTGTTGAGACCGATGAATTGTGGGTTTATGATCAAGATTATCTATGAACAATATTTGAATCTTCTCTGAAATCTTTTATGTATGATTGGTTATTTTTGAAAGTCTCTTCGAATTATAAGTTTGGTTTGGCCTACTAGATTGATCTTTCTTGCAATGGGAGAAGTGCTTAGCTTTGGGTTCAATCTTGCGGTGTCCTTTCCCAGTGACAGTAGGGGCAGCAAGGCACGTATTGTCACTACACCACAACACTACATCCCTGACAGCTAGGTTGGTCGGGAAAACGGCTTCCACCGACAGATTGTCGGTTGGGAAATACTATTCCCGACTGAAAGTGTCTGTTGGGGAAAGTCCAGACGGGAAAAGCCTTTCTCGACCGACATATCTTTCCCGACCGACTGCTTGTCGGCAACAGGGTAACTTTCCCGACCAACATTCTGTTGGGCCTGCAATGGGCCTTTCCCGACCGACAGTCTGTTGGGCATTCAAGAAGCCTTTCCCGACCGACTGTCCGACGGGGTTTGTATTCCCGACCGACTGTCTGATGGGGTATACCATTTGGCTTTCCCAACCGATTGTCCGACGGTGTTTGTTTTCCCGTCCGACTATCCAACGAGGTTTGTTTTCCCGTCCAACTTTTCGTTGGCCCTAGCATTAACTTCCACAACTGATTGTTAGACGGTGTTTGTTTTTCCGACCAACATCCAATAGCCCTACCATAGCATACATTTGCATTACCAACAGAATATCAATCAAGTTATTTCATAACAATAACATGCATCTCCTACAAGAATAATGAACCATAACCAGACAATAAAAACAAGTATTAATTAATTTCACATATAAATGGTTCATTCATTATTAACATAACGACCATCCAAATTTTCCCATAAACTAATGTAACTAATTAAAGAGGAAACATATGGTTCATTGTCTCAAACACAATGCGAGTTTACAAAATGATGGTAAAATGCATCTCCAACGATTCAGTCACCATTAAACAAAGGATCTCGAACCACCAGCTTCATGGTTCCTTGTCCTCTTGCATGCCTTTTCTGCAAAATAATGAAATGCAAAATGTAAAGTTGCGATTACATTTGTTCATAAATACAATGGCACTATAAAAACTTGTATAAAGCATAGCATTGATGAAAACTATTACTTCACAAGGCAAGCTAGTACCAAAACACCTACACAAGAAGGCAATCCATTCAAGTATATGTAACCACTAGAAGTAGACGCGTGCCTTGCCACGCCGCTTTTCATTGTGGACCCACTTTTTTCTCTCCTATTCCTCGCGTTGGAGGACTCCATGCATGTACGCATGCTGCTTGTACTTATGCCATGGTGCACATCTATAAGGCACTCATGACAGAAGTCCAAGAACATGATATATTAATTATTCGAATAGAATAACATTAAGTCTGTTTATTGGATGCTGCACTTTAGTGTACTCAGTGGAAAGTTTTTTTACAGCAGAAAAAAGAATAAATTTACACCTGATCCGAGTCAGTTTACATTATGATTCGCTGGGAGAGCTTACCACCATGGGGGAATGGTTATAGAAAAACCCGAGACTTGAAGATTTCTTTCCTTACCAGATCATCACCAATTTCCCATAACAAACAAACTATGGAAAAATAGGACATGCTACAGATGCAACATTAGTAAACAACCAAATTGGTATATGGTGAGGTAAGCGTAAACATTATTCTATATCCGCAACATCAAACATTATTCAATGAAGCTAGAACAAGGATGAAAATCCCCAGGATGCAATTGGAAAAGGTTCCTACTGACTAGTACAATACTTCCAGTTTACCTGGGAGGTATGATGAACAAATTTCTCAATACTTACAATGCTATGATAAAAGCTAATTGCATTGTTCGAAAGGAAATTCTAGTGATAGAGTAATATCAAAACCTGAAAGTACCAAGTAAAGTACCCATGCGATTTGACATATATAAGTTGCCCTTTCATATTGGCCTTTAGAAAGGACCAACACTACCAGATGTGGCATACAAATGACTATAAAAAAGAAAATCATTTTCACAGATACTATGCTACTCCAATATCTAGGTAGCACATAAGGCACTATGTAATTGGCATGAGAGGAAGTAATCATTGAATGCAACTAAATTTCAGAAAAAAGTTATTAAGCAGAGACAACGGAACTTAGATATTACATAGATGAATATTCTTTGCAGCTTGCTTGGATTTTCATCAAACACCTTGTAGGCATAGGTAAGAGAGAATCTGCACAAACAAATATAAGAGATTCAGGGGATTAAATCAAAAGAGAGGAGTAGGGCAGAGAAAAAGTGGACAAATCAGTAGGAAGCGGGAATCATAGCACACCTAGTCCTAAAAAATAGGGACAGACCTCACCAAGGCATGGAGCTTCTCGTGGTGGCAGAGCAGCGGAGGTACCTAGTTGAACAAGTTATGTGGCCAAAAACATTTCACGGCTAGCACAAAACCTGTGAAGTATGAAGACAACACAATGATTCCTATGAAAGGAGCAGGCTGCGAGGTAGGCGGCAGACTTTATTTACCGTAGAGACTTCTGTAGGTCAGACCTCTAATAGTGGCCCACCAAAAATTTGTACCCTCTGTGCGCAATAAAAAGATCAGTAATAACGAACCATTTACAAAGTGATGCATGTGTTTCTAACCCCTTGCATTTTATTCGGAGACATGCGTGCAACAAGATAGTCATTCATAGAGCAAGCATCATATCAATTCTGTGGAAAAATGGTGCCTAGGTGTATAGAGGTTGATTTTAGCACATCATTCAAGTAAAATTTAATTTCAACCATTTAGAAGAATCTTTATCTTATAGCGTTATTAAACTGCAGAAAAAATTCTCTGTTGATCTATTGCTTAAATCCAAATGTTTAACTGTACCATTTAATATACAATTGTTCTTAACTAACAGTCCCTTCCCCTTTCATCTCATAAACTATGTAGGAGCAGATGCTTTACTTAACTATAGCTTTTTAAAAATGAAGATAAAAGTCTGCACAACCATTCAAGTAAAATGAAGCTAAAAGTTTGCACAGTCGGTCGGGAAAGATTTCAGCAAGTACTAACATCTAAGATTTTAAAATACAGAGTGTTGTACCTAGGTGCATCCATCCAACCTTTGCCTTCTAGCAGCACACATAATTAATAGTGAATTTAAATGCCTCACACACTATCCACAAAAAAACTAGAAAATTCAAAATCTGAACAAAACACGACTCTGAAACTGAAACAAAAGTCAAAATCAAACCCTTTCTATGCCTCACATGTGGATCACAGGAAACGAAATAGGTGCTGCGGGAACTGAACTTCATAGAACAACAAAGTTAGCAGGAATTCATGAAATCAATATCAAACGGTATATACCACTATAAGATAATACCTTTTTGGAAATCCACAGATCGTTCGAATCCCGCTGGTCAGTGGTATTCCTGGTTAGTGCTCATCAAGAAAAAGCAAGAGATTATGCAAGGAATATATCTTTGTAGATGTCAGGTTCAGTACTTTTATGATGACAACTAGGAACTAAAGGTGCCGTGCGCAATTGGTATCTTAATTTATGTGCAGAGGCAAGAGGTGAAACTGAACCAGAATCTCAAGTCTTGCTTTGCTTGAGAATGTATCATTGCTACACACATAATTATTGTTCTTGTACATGATCTCAACTTCTCACAGGACATCATTAGCATTTTCATATATTGCACAGACTAGCCTCTCTAGGATCCCACTTTTCAAACCCAGAACAACACTCAAGAGTCTAAACTATGGTGACAAACCAAGGTTCAGAGCAATAAATATGTCACTAAAATCAGTATAAATGTGCAATTTTCCCCAAAGTACCATCATAGTTAAGATTTATACCTAAGTTCTATGTTCCAAGTTTAAGCACTAAGCGAGTTACTTATGACAATCCACTAAGTAAATTTCTTTTGACAATCAAGGTCAACCAAATTGACCACTATGCAGAAGGTGTGCTCATGCATAACAACTTCACAGTTCTCTTCTCAAAGTGCATAGTACGTGTAAATTAGCTTTCAACATCCGCAAATAACATAAGCATGCACATGTGAAAGGAAAAAACAATTCTTCAGAAGAGAAATCGTGTCTCACTCCAAAAAAACACCAGAGGTGCTAAAGACATGGCATTAGGACTAAAATCAACCCACTGTCCTAGTTAGATCTGGGAAGAGGCATATTGGAGCATTACCTTCTTGCTGGCGGCACCTCCAGGAGATAGATGAGCTTGGGCACGGACAAAAAGGGCAACCGCCGTTAGGGTTTGGACGGCAACGACAAGACCATCTGTGCATGCAGGTTTGGACGGCAACGACAAGACCATCTGTGCGTGCAGGGCAGTGCGGTGAGCGGCGGTGAAGGGAAGGACAAAGAGACAGGAGGGGAGAATACCTGCAGACGGAGGGGCCAGCGGAGAAAGCTCCTGCCAGTGGAGGCGGCGACAGTATAGAGTAGGGTTCCACCGGCGGCTGTGTGGAGTGGGGTCGGCGGTGGATAGGCCGATGGGGGGAGAGAGGCTGCGGCGGTCTCGCCGGCTGGAGAGCACCTGACCGGCTACGGGGAGCAGCGCGTGCGGCGGAGAGAGAGCCCGAGCATGGGCGGCGGCGGATGTAGAAACTGGATTCCAGATCTAAGGGATTTAGGGGAAGAAGGGGAAAAGGGGAGGTGGCTTTTTTTCGTGGGCCGGGCTCATTTCGGCGCCAACATTTTTCACGTTCCCGCGTGAGCGACTGATCGGCCCAATTGGCCACCAACAGTTGGTCGGGAAAAATTGCTGACCGATAGTTCGATGGAAGTCCTCGTACTCCCAACCTATCAGCAGACGTGAAATATACAAGCATTCCCGACCGACGGTTGGACGCAACAAGTATGAATTCCCGACCAACTGCCCGATGCAAGTTTTCCTGACTGACTGTGTGTCAGTATAAATGACCTTTCCCAACACACGCCGGTAGAGAATTCTGGTGCGTGGTGTAGTGTGTATTGTTGCCATCAAGGATAATAAGATGGTTTTTTATCATATTGCATGAATTTATCCCTCTACATCATGTCATCTTGCTTAAGGCGTTACTCTGTTTTCTTGAACTTAATACTCTAGATGCATGCTGGATAGCGGTCGATGAGTGGAGTAATAGTAGTAGATGCAGGCAGGAATCGGTCTACTTGTCTCGGACGTGATGCCTATATACATGATCATACCTAGATACGCTCATAACTATACTCAATTTTGTCAATTGCTCAACAGTAATTCGTTCACCCACCGTAAAATACTTATGCTCTTGAGAGAAGCCACTAGTGAAATCTATGGCCCCCGGGTCTATCTTCATCATATCAATCTTCCTACACTTTATTATTGCCTTTACTTTTTACTTTGCTTTTATTTTACTTTGCATATTTATCACAAAAATACCAAAAATATTATCTATCATCTCTATCAGATCTCACTCTCGTAAGTGACCGTGAAGGGATTGACAACCCCTTATCGCGTTCGTTGCGAGGAGTTATTTGTTTTGTGCAGGTACGAGGGACTCGTGCGTAGCCTCCTACTGGATTGATACCTTGGTTCTCAAAAACTAAGGGAAATACTTATGCTACTTTGCTGCATCATCCTTTCCTCTTCAAGGAAATCCAACGCAGTGCTCTAGAGGTAGCAAGAAGAATTTCTGGCACCGTTGCCGAGGAGTCTACGCAAAAGTCAACATACCAAGTACCCATCACAATCCCTTATCTCCCGCATTACATTATTTGCCATTTGCCTCTCGTTTTCCTCTCCCCCACTTCACCCTTGTCGTTTTATTCGCCCTCTGTTTTTTCGTTTGCCTCTTTCTCGCTTGCTTTTTGTTTGCTCGTGTGTTGGATTGCTTGTCTATCACGATGGCTCGAGATAATACCAAATTATGTGACTTTACCAATACCAACAATAATGATTTCCTTAGCACTCCGATTGCTCCTCTTACCAATACTGAATCTTGTGAAATCAATACTGTTTTGTTGAATCTTGTTATGAAAGATCAATTCGCCGGCCTTCCTAGTGAAGATGCCGCTACTCATCTAAATAGCTCTGTAGATTTGTGTGATATGCAAAAGAAAAAGGATGTTGATAATGATATTGTTAAATTGAAGCTATTTCCTTTTTCGCTTAGAGATTGTGCTAAAGCTTAGTTTTCGTCTTTGCCTAAAAATAGTATTGATTCTTGGAACAAGTGCAAAGATGCTTTTATCTCTAAGTATTTTCCTCCCGCTAAGATCATCTCTCTTAGAAACGATTATTATGAATTTTAAGCAACTTGATCATGAACATGTTGCACAAGCTTGGGAGAGAATGAAATTAATGATACATAATTTCCCTACTCATGGTTTGAATTTGTGGATGATTATACAAAAATTTTATGCCGGATTGAATTTTGCTTCTAGAAATCTTTTGGATTCGGCCGCGGGAGGTACTTTTATGGAAATCACTTTAGGAGAAGCTACTAAACTCCTAGATAATATTATGGTTAATTATTCTCAATGGCACACTGAAAGATCTACTAATAAAAAAGTGCATGCGATAGAAGAAATTAATGTTTTGAGTGGAAAGATGGATGAACTCATGAAGTTATTTGCTACTAAGAGTGTTTCTTCTGATCCTAATGATATGCCTTTGTCTACTTTGATTGAGAATAATAATGAATATATGGATGTGAATTTTGTTGGTAGGAATAATTTTGGTAACAACGCGTATAGAGGGAACTTTAATCCTAGGCCTTATCCTAGTAATCCTTTTAAAAATATGGAAATTCCTACAACAACTCTTATGGAAATTTTAATAAGATGCCCTCTGAATTTGAGACTAGTGTTAAAGAGTTTATGAATTTGCAAAATAATTTCAATGCTTTGCTTGAAGAGAAATTGCTTAAAGTTGATGAATTGGCTAGGAACGTTGATAGAATTTCTCTTGATGTTGATTCTTTAAAGCTTAGATCTATTCCTCCTAAGCATGATATCAATGAGTCTCTCAAAGCCATGAGAATTTCCATTGGTGAGTGCAAAGAAAGAACCGCTAGGATGCGTGCTACGAAAGATGCCTTTATTAAAGCATGTTCTTCTAGTTCTTATGAAAATAAAGATGAAGATCTAAAAGTTATTGATGTGTCCCCTATTAAATTTTTGTTTTGCAATATGAATCTTGATAATGATGGGATTGAATATGTTCCACCTTTACCTAGAAGGCGTTCCAAAAATTCGGAGTTTTTAGATCTTGATGCTAAAATTGATAAAAGTGGGATTGAAGAAAGCAAAACCCTAGATGCCGCTTCAAGGAATTTAATTATGAAAGTTGCTCTTTAATTTATTGTATTTACTTGTTGCAATCTGTGCTAAATTCTCCTCATGCTTATAGTCAAAATAAAGCCTTTACTAAACATATCGTTGATGCCTTGATGCAATCTTATAAAGAAAAACTTGAGTTGGAAGTTTCTATCCCTAGAAAACTTTATGATGAGTCGGAACCTACTACTAAAATTAAAATTAAAGATCATGAGTTTTATGCTTTGCGTGATTTGGGTGCTAGTGTTTCCACTATTCCCAAAACTTTATGTGATTTGCTAGATTTCTGTGATTTTGATGATTGCTCTCTAAACTTGCACCTTGCGGATTCCACTATTAAGAAACCTACGGGAAGAATTAATGATCTTCTTATTGTTGCAAATAGGAATTATGTTCCCGTAGATTTTATCGTTCTTGATATAGATTGCAATCCTTCATACCCTATTATTCTTGGTAGACCTTTCCTTAGAACGGTTGGTGCAATTATTGATGTGAAGGAAGGGAATATTAGATTCCAATTTCCATTAAAGAAAGGCATGGAACACTTCCCTAGGAAGAAAATAAAATTACCATATGAATCTATCATGAGATCCACTTATGGATTGCCCACCAAAGATGGCAATACCTAGATCTATCCTTGCTTTTATGCCTAGCTAGGGGCGTTAAACGATAGCGCTTGTTGGGAGGCAACCCAATTTTATTTTTAGTTTTTTAGTTCTTGCTTATGCTTAGGAATAAATCTTTGATCTAGCCTCTGGTTAGATGTGTTTTTATGTTTTAATTAGTGTTTGTGCCAAGTTAAACCTATAGGATCTTCTTGGATGATAGTTATTTGATCTTGCTGTAATTTCCAGAAACTTTATGTTCACGAAAACAATTGTTAAAAATCACTAGAACGTGATAAAATAGTGATTCCAATTTCTTATGATCAATAAACAAATTTCCTAGGTCGTCCTATTTGGTAGATTTTTTGGAGTTCCAGAAGTTTGCGTTAGTTACAGATTACTACAGACTGTTCTGTTTTTGACAGATTCTGTTTTTCGTGTGTTCTTTGCTTATTTTGATGAATCTATGGCTAGTAAAATAGTTTATAAACCATAGAGAAGTTGTAATACAGTAGGTTTAACACCAATATAAATAAAGAATGAGTTCATTACAGTACCTTGAAGTGGTCTTTTGTTTTCTTTAACTAACGGAGCTCACGAGATTTCTGTGAGTTTTGTGTTGTGAAGTTTTCAAGTTTTGGGTGAAATCTTTTGATGGATTATGGAACAAGGAGTGGAATAGTTTAAGCTTGGGGATGCCCATGGCACCCCAAGATAATCTAAGGAGACCAAAAGTCAAAGCTTGGGGATGCCCTGAAGGCATCCCTCTTTAAATCTACTTCCATCAAGAACTTTACTTGAGCTATATTTTTATTCACCACATGATATGTGTTTTTCTTGGAGCGTCTTGTATGATTTGAGTCTTTACTTTTTAGTTTAACACAATCATCCTTGCTGTACACACCTTTTGAGAGAGCCATACATGATTTGGAATTTGTTAGAATACTTTATGTGCTTCACTTATATCTTTTGAGCTATATAGTTTTGCTCTAGTGCTTCACTTATATCTTTTAGAGCACGGTGGTGGATTTGTTTTATAGAAACTATTGATCTCTCATGCTTCACTTAGATAATTTTTAGAGTCTTAAATAGCATTGTAATTTGCTTAAAACATCTTAATATGCTTGGTATTCAAGATTTGTAAAACTTTCTTTTGAGTGCGTTGAATACTAAGAAAAGTTTGATGCTTGATAATTGTTTGGAGATATGAAGATGGTGATATTAGTGTCATGCTAGTTGAGTAGTTGTGAATTTGAGAAATACTTGTGTTAAAGTTTGTGATTCCCGTAGCATGCACGTATGGTGAACCGTTATGTGATATTGATTGTCCTCCTTATGAGTGGCGGTCGGGGACGAGCGATGGTCTTTTCCTACCAATCTATCCCCCTAGGAGCATGCGCGTAATACTTTGCTTTGATAACTTGTAGATTTTTGCAATAAGTATATGAGTTCTTCATGACTAATGTTGAGTCCATGGATTATACGCACTTTTTCTTCCTTCCACCATTGCTAGCCTCTCTAAATAACGCACACTTTTCGCCGGAATCATATACCCACCATATACCTTCCTCAAAATAGCCACCATACCTACCTATCATGGCATTTCCATAGCCATTCCGAGATATATTGCCATGCAACTTTCCACCGTTCCGTTTATTATGACACGCTCCATCATTGTCATATTGCTTAGCATGATCATGTAGTTGACATCGTATTTGTGGCAAAGCCACCGTCATAATTCTTTCATACATGTCACTCTTGATTCATTGCATATCCCGGTACACCGCCGGAGGCATTCATATAGAGTCATATTTTGTTCTAAGTATCGAGTTGTAATTGTTGAGTTGTAAGAAAATAAAGTGTGATGATCATCATTTTTAGAGCATTGTCCTAAGTGAGGAAAAGGATGATGGAGACTATGATTCCCCCACAAGTCGGGATGAGACTCCGGACAAAAAAAGAGGCCATAAAAAAAGAGAAGGCCCAAAAAAAGAGAGAAAAAGAGAGAAGGGACAATGTTACTATACTTTTACCACACTTGTGCTTCAAAGTAGCACCACGATCTTCATGATAGAGAGTCTCTCATTTTGTCACTTTCATATACTAGTGGGAAATTTTCATTATAGAACTTGGCTTGTATATTCCAATGATGGGTGAGGAAGTCCTGTATTAGGGGGTGTCCGGATAGCCGAACTATCACCGTTGGCCGGACTCCTGAACTATGAAGATACACGATTGAAGACTTCGTCCCGTGTCCGAATGGGACTTTCCTTGGCGTGGAAGGCAAGCTTGGCGATACAGATATGTAGATCTCCTACCGTTGTAACCGACTCTGTGTAACCCTAACCCTATCCGGTGTCTATATAAACCGGAGGGTTTTAGTCCGTGGGACTAACAACAATCATACCATAGGCTAGCTTCTAGGGTTTAGCCTCTCGATCTCATGGTAGATCCACTCTTGTACTACCCATATCATCAATATTAATCAAGCAGGAGTAGGGTTTTACCTCCATCGAGAGGGCCCAACCTGGGTAAAAACATCGTGTCCCTTGTCTCCTGTTACCATCCGCCTAGACGCACAGTTCGGGACCCCTACCCGAGATCCGCGGTTTTGACACCGATAGGGTGCTTTCATTGAGAGTTCCTCCGTATCGTTATCCTTAGGCCCGATGGCTCCTTCGATCATCAATAACGACATGGTCCAGGTGAGACTTTTCTCCCGTGACAGATCTTCGATTCGGCGACTTTGCACTGCGGGCCAATTCACTTGGCCATCCGAGCAGATCGAAGTTACGCCCGCCATCGTGGCCAGATTTGGGAGTTTGAACTACACGGCCGACATCTGCAGAGACTTGATCTTCGACGGATTCGAGCCACAGCCAAGCGCGCCAAGATGCCTCGATGGGCACGATCTAGCTCGCCACGAACAGTGCCTCGAGGACGCACCAGCGTCCGCTCCAACCCTTAGCTCGGAGCCGACTCCGCCGATCGAGGATGAGTGGCTGGACACCGCCTCAGGGGCTACCATCTCTACGGCGATTGAGCCGAACTCCATCCTTGTCCTTTGCGAAGACCGTGACTCCAAGGTGCCGGACTCTCTCCGGACTCAACCTCCGCGCCCGCCAATCGAATCCAATTGGGCGCCGTTATAGAGTTCACTGCCAGGACATCTTTCAGACTCGCCCTTTGGCGACATCCTGAATTCACTAAAGTCTCTCTTTTATCGGAGAGCCTGGCCGGACTACGGTCGAAGGTTGATGCGACGGCGAAGAAATTCAACGCCCACCCACCACCCACTTTGTAGCCACCGCCGATGATTAAACCGACATGCTCGACTTCGACCAAGACATCGACGGTATGGACGACGATGTCGAGAGATTTACCAAGAACCAGCGCCATGTGGCACCGGAAGGCCACCTCGTCATCGACATATACATGGTGGACATCCCAAAAGACGGAACGGCGATGGAACAAAGGAGGATGACCCTCCAAGAAACAGCCCAAGCGCCGGCGTCGGCCGGCGCCGCTCTAAATCCCGCCACAAAAAAACGGTGATTCCGCACAGAGATAATAACACCCGGACAAGGTGCGAAGACAACCTCCTCCAGAGGATTCAGCACAGAGGAGGGAGAAGCCAGCCTCATGATAGAGCGGCGGGCATGGGGAGGTGGAGGACGATAATTATATGCCTCCCTCCGAAGATGAGGCAAGCCTCGACGACGACGAATTTGTCGTGCCTGAGGATCACGCCGAACAGGAGCGTTTCAAACGCAGGCTTATGGCCACGACAAGCAGCCTCAACAAAAAGCAGCAACAGCTTAGAGCTGACCAAGACTTGATAGCTGACAGATGGACTGAAGTCCTTGCAGCCGAGGAGTACGAACTCGAACGCCCCTCCAAGAGATACCCAAAACGCAGGCTGCTACCCCAATTAGAGGAGGAAGCACCCAAACCTACATCACCAGCGCATGATGCGGCCGACCGGCCACCCCGTGGCCGTGATAGAGAGGCCTCTAGGCCCTCCATTCAAGCCGCACCCCGGCGTCGCTCGAAAAGTACCAAGGCACGGAGAAACGCGCCAGACCTGCGAGACATATTGGAGGACAAGGCAAGGCAAACAAGATCGATCTACGGATCGCGTGGGCACCCCACGACACGTGATGATAACCGTCACGTCGGATACAACAATTCCGGTCTGGCCAAACACAGTAAACAAAGCTCATTTGAGCTGCGTCGTGATATAGCTCAATACAGAGGCGCCGCACACCCACTATGGTTCACAGACGAAGTGATGGATCATCAAATCCCCGAGGGTTTCAAACCCGTAAACATCGAATCATACAATGGCACAACAGATCCTGCGGTTTGGATCAAGGACTACCTCCTCCATATCCACATGGCCCGCGGTGATGATCTACACGCCATCAAATACCTCCCACTCAAGCTTAAAGGACCAGCTCGGCATTGGCTTAACAGCTTGCCGCCAGAATCAATTGGTTGTTGGGAGGACCCGAAGCCGCATTCCTTGATAACTTCCAGGGCACATATGTGCGACCACCGAGACGCCAATGACCTCATCCACATAATTCAGCAGCCGGAAGAATCGCCGACAATTACGACACGGTTCCTAACCAAGAAAAATCAAATCGTTGATCGTCCGGATGTAGAGGCCCTTGCAGCCTTCAAACATAACATCCGCGACGAGTGGCTTGCCCGCACCTAGGACAGGAAAAGCCGAAATCCATGGCAGCCCTCACAACACTCATGACCCGCTTTTGCGCGGGAGAGGACAGCTGGCTAGCTCGTAGTAACAACTTGACCAAAAACCCTGGTAGTTCGGATACCAAGGACATCAATGGCAGGTCGCGTCGCAACAAGCACAAGCGCCGCATCAATGGCGATAATGCTGAAGATACGGCAGTCAATGCCGGATTCAGAGGCTCTAAACCCGGTCAGCGGAAAAAGCCGTTCAAAAGAAATACTCAGGGCCCGTCCAATCTGGACTGAATACTCGATCGCTCGTGCCAAATACACGGCACCCCCGAAAAACCAGCCAACCACACCAACAAGGATTGTTGGGTCTTCAAACAGGCAGGCAAGTTAAATGCCGAACTCAATGACAAGGGGCTGCATAGCGATGACAAGGAAGAGCCCGGCCGCCACGAACAATAGAGGATGTAGGGCTTCCCCCACAAGTGCGGACGGTGAACATGATATACGCAACCCACATACCCAAAAGGGAGCGGAAGCGTGCACTAAGGGACGTATATGCGATGGAGCCAGTCACCCCAAAGTTCAACCCATGGTCCTCCTGCCCGATCACCTTTGATCGAAGGGACCACCCACTAGCATCCGCCACAGCGGATTCGCCGCATTGGTTCTTGACCCAATCATCGACGATTTCACCTCACTAGAGTCCTGATGGACGGCGGTAGCAGCCTGAACCTGCTCTATCAGGATACAGTGCGCAAAATGGGCATAGACCCCTCAAGGATTAAACCCACAAAGACGACCTTTAAAGGCGTCATACCAGGTGTAGAGGCCAATTGTACAGGTTCGCTTACACCAAGTGGTCTTCGGATCCCGAATAACTTCCGGCGAAGAGTTAATCTTCGACATAGTCCCGCTCATGGCGGCTATCACACACTGCTTGGACGAACCGCATTTGCAAAGTTCAATGCGGTGCCGCACTATGCATACCTCAAGCTCAAGATGCCAGGCCCTCGAGGAGTAATCACGATCAATGGAAACACCGAACGCTCTCTCCAAACAGAGGAGCATACGGCGGCCCTCGCGGCGGAGGTGCAAAGCAGCCTCTCACAGCAATTCTCGAATCCGGCTACTAAACGTCCGGACACCGTCAAGCGCGCCCAGAGTAACCTACAACAAGACCGCCTGGCACGATCCGAGCACGCGTAGCAATCCGGCGCCAACCCCAGCCCTCGCGAAATTGCGAAGCCAGTACTACGCGTACATAACTACGCTATGGAGATACCATGGGCATAAGGGGAGGGGCATGACCACGGCACGCCCAGAATGCGGCTCAACCGCACCAGGGGCTCCCGATTGTGTCATTCTTTCTTCTTTTCTCTTACTTTTAGGACTCTATTTTCCAGAAGTCCTGTCCGGCACTAGAATTGCCGAACTCACGATGCAACAGCCAAGGAAGCAGAAAGCTACGTCGAGTGTCCAGGTGGTCTCTACTACGAGCATTATACCTGTTTTACATACCATCCCGCAGCTTACCCCTGGAGGGGGGCATGTTAAATAGTCCCATCCCTTGCTTGTCGCACTATTTGTATCGCTCGCTTTCATTGCAGTACCTTTTGAATAAACAATACATAGCTTTTGCCTATTATTGCACTCCTTTCTTTATCTATATATATGTTCATTCATGACATGTTGCACCCGTACACTTTGGTACGGCCAATACACCAGGGGCTTAAGTACCCCAAAACTATGGTGTGATAAGTCCGAACACTTTCACAAGTGTGGCACCCCGAACTTATAACATTATATGCATCGGCTCTGAATCATGTCTTGGGTCAATAGTTGGGTTTGCCCGGCTCCCATGTTTTGGTACCTTGCGTTCCGTTATATTGGCTAAGGTAGCGCTGGGAGAACCACTGTGATTGTGCCCCGGTTGAGCTGGGTTGAGCACCTCAGTGGAGAAAGCTAAAACTGACCGTCATGATAGGGTGAGAGCCGGTCGCTGTTTGAGAGGTTTTTTCGGGTCCCTAAAGACTTATGCCGCTTAGAGCGAGGAGTCGGCATTGTCCGGCCAAGGCGTGGATAGCGCCCCAAACTCGGTCTTCCGAATACTAGGGGCTTCGCCGAAATTTAAAATTATAGAATTCTATGGCTAAGTGAGAGTGTTCAAGCACTATAGTCCGGTTGCCTTGTTCGCTATGCTGAGCGCCTCCTCAAGGACCCAAGAATGGGAACAAGAGCGCTCAAGTTTATCCCGAACACCCCAACACTCGTGGCATGGGGGCTGAAGCCAACGACTTGCCATCTCTCAAATTTGATAAACGGCCGCACAAAAGGTAATATTTTAAATTCACAAGCGTTGCTTAGCGATATGAACAAGTTTTCAGCGTCTGTGATAACAAATGCGAGTCTATTCAAAATTACATCTTTGGAGCATTCACCCGCTATAAGGCGGGCACCCTTCAGGATGCCCTCATAGTACATTTCGGGCTTGCGATGCTCCTTGCCCAGCGGTGGCCCGTCCGTCACAAGCTTCTCAGCATCATCTTGCCCGAGTGCACTTTAGCACGGGCAAGGGCCCGTCGGGCACCTTCAATGCAGACGGAGCGCTTGATGACTTCAATCCATGGACAAGGCCCACCACCGCCGCACTAGCCCGAAGTAGCTCCCAGGCATGGCTTCCGTAGGCCACAGCCGAACTATGAGGCCCTTCATGGCCTGTTTGGCGACCTTGTGGAGCTCGACCAGCTGCTTCAGCTGGTCGCTTAGGGGCACCGGAGGTCCGGCCTCAGCATACTGAGACCAGAACACCTTTTCCGTCGAGCTCCCCTCCTCGGCGCGGTAGAACACGGCAGCATCAGACACACTACGAGGCAGATCTGCGAATGCTCCTGGAGAGCTCCGGATTCGCTGCTTTTTGGGCTTCGGCCTTAGCGGCTTTGGCCCTCTCAAGAGCCGAGGCGAGCTCGGACTCTCGAGTCTTCGAGTCACGCTCCAAACTCTTGTGCTTTTCCACGAGAGCCTGGAGCTCTTGCCACACCTCCGCCACCCGCGCCTCCTGCTTAACTCGCTCGGTGCGCTCCGCGGCCGCTTTTCTTTTGGCCGTGGACACCGCTTCCTTCAGGGTCGCCACCTCGTTCGTGGCCCCTACAATACCCACGTTAGTCCTGTCATTTTTGCAACCAAATCCTTTCTATAAGGTATTACTTTAATAAGGTATTACTTACCTTCCTTGTCCTCGAGCTGCTTGGCAAGGCCGAGCTGCTTCTCGGACCGCCGAGGCTCTACTTCAATGCATTGACCTCCGCCGTCAAGTCGGCAGAGGTCAGCAAGCGCAGCCTGCATTCCCATATTGACATACTTATGTTAGACTCATGCGATATCTTTTAGATCCTCATCCGCTTTTCTTTCTCAACACCAAACTAAGCATCGGGGCTACTGTCTATGCGGTAATATTTTTACATATTCTAAACTTACCTCAAAGCCCGTTAGAAGGCTGGTACAGCTTTTAGTCAGCCCGCTCTTGGCAGATCGAACTTTCGGATCACCACACTCATAACAAGGCGGTACTCCTCGTCGATGGAGGCGCCGTTAAGCGCCTCCAGAAAGCTATCCGTGCCTCCGGATGGACGGAGGTCACCGGCGTCAGTAGCCTTGCCCTTCTTACGAAGGGGCCGCTTGCGGACTTCAAACCACCAAGGTTCCGGACGGAGTCCGCACAGGCCAGACTTAGAGCCCTCGGGTTCTCGCCTTTGCGCCGAGAGTCCGGAGGTCGCCTTGGGCGCCTCCAGACCACCTCCTCTGGCTGGGCCCCTTTGGGACTCCACCGCGGTGTCGCTCAGATCACGAGGAGAGGAGGCGGTCGGAAGTGAAGTGCTATTCACATCCGATGAATCCAGGAGCCGCTCGGCGGCGAGCCTGCCCTGGGCGGGCTACATGGTTATATTCGGCGTTAGAAGACACTATGCGACAGATAAAAAGTCATGAGCTATTCCGGAGTCCGGACACTTACGATCTCGCCAGGGGCTTGGCCCTTGGTGGCCGCTCCTCCTCGTCATTGTCGGCATTGGTCCTCGTCGTTGTCGGCGTTGGTGGAGAAGTCCGGAGGAAGGGTCCTTCCTTTCTTGGGCCCTCCGGCCTCCCCAGTCGGGGCGACCTTCCTTTTCTCTCTCTTCACTGGGAGAGGCTTTTTCCTCCTCCTCGCCCTAGGGAGGATTCCACCTCAGTCGCTCGGACGATGAGTCCGACAACACCGGCGCCGGGCGCTCCTTCGAGTCCCCGTGGCCTTCGCTTGGTTTTCTTCTTCGGCACCACGTGAGGTGCCGAGCCAGCAGCCCGGCAAGCGGGCGTCCGCTGGTCTTCGGCAAGGAGCCGGACAGTTAACCTGCCCGGACGTGTTACGCCAGATCTGTCAAAGGTAAGGGAGTTTAGATCCCACATAGAGTCAAACTATGAAAACAAGAGTCCCGTAAAGGGTAAAATAGCTTACCTCGGTAGCTTGGCGCTGAGCTGAATCCGCGATCTTCGGTAGCGGATGTGGAGCTCGACGCCTTGAACAGCACCTTCCGCATCTTCGCACGTAGTGTCAAGAGCCTTTTCAGAGTTTGGTGCTGTGACGGATCGAACTCCCACAATTTGAAGGCCCGTTGTTGGCATGGGAGGATCCGCGATGAGCATAACTCTGTACTACATTGACAAGCCTGAGATTCTTGTCCACTGTGGCTTTCATGCAGGTTTGAGTCCGCCAGCTCTTCCGGATTACCCCACGCCAGCCCGTCTCTTTCCAAGAGGTGAGCCGTGAGGGAAACCAGATCTGAATTGGGGCCGCTGCCCATTTAGGGTCGCGCGCTCGGTGATGTAGAACCACCCCGATTGCCACCCCTTCACGGTCTCCACAAAGGAGCCCTCGAGCCATAGGACTTTGGCCATCCGCCAACCATGGCACCTCCGCAGACTCTGCTTGGCGGCCGCCCACTACCTTCGGCTTGACATTGAAGGTCTTCACCATAAGCCAAAGTGGGGCTGGATGCAGAGAAAGGCCTCGCACACCCACGATGAACGCCGAGATGTTGAGGATGAAATTCGGGCTAGATCGTGGAAATCCAGGCCGAGGAGAGAGAGAGGAGAGGAGGGTGAGGAGAGTGTTGGTTTGATGTGTTGGAGGGGGTTTGCTTGGGGTGGGGACAAGAAATAGACTAGGATTAGGAAACAAAGGGAAAGATCTAGAAACAAATGGAATAAGCGAAGTAGGAAAAGAATCCTACTAGGATTGGAAAAAGGAGGCTCCTGGCTCCCTTAGTGCGTCTTGGCGTGATGGCCTTGTGGCGGCTGACGTAGCTTAACCTGAGCCTTGGCCCTTGAGAGTCTGCGATTTTTTAAGACAAGACAACAAAACAAAAAAAAAAAAATTTATATAGGCATATAATATATCAAAATTTTCAGAAAAAGATTTTCTACAACATGAACACTATTTTAGCTTGAAATGAAATACACACAAATTTTAATAATTCACATAGTACTCTGGTCCATAAAATCCAATAAAATCATTTTAAAATACCAAAATGACTTCAAATTAATTTCTCTCAATTTCTGATGTGGAATCATGTTACCCTATTTTCCATATATTTTGTTTTGGAAAAATAATTTGAATAAAACTCAAATAACTCCAAATTGGAAATAAATTCAAAAAGAACTTTGAATTTAATTCTTTTAAAACTCCCAACTCATATTTCATTTAATTTGAAGAAGTCATTTATCTTCTCTCGTGAAAATCATTGAGTTGCATAAAGTTTCAAATTGGAAATATTTTCCAAATGAAATTCAAATATTTTCAACACCTTGTCATTTAAATAAATGGAAGAAGTCATGTCATCTTCTCTCCGGGGTTTTGTGATGAAAAGAATTTGAATTCATGGAATCATAAATGCAAGGTGAAAGTTTGGAATGTCATTTCATTCCCTCGGTAAAAAGTTTCAAAAAGTTTCAAATTTCACTCAATTTCCCACAATCAATCACTCAACAATCAAACAAACAATCAGAGTTATTTTTTAATATAACATTCCAAAATTTAGAATTTTGGGATGTTACAATCTCCACTTAAAATGAATCTAGTCCTCGAGATTGAAGAAACTAAAAGAAAGGGTTAGGGTTGGGGTCTTCTAGCAAATCCATTGATCTGTATGGTCTAGTGTGCTACCACACTTAGAAGCATAGTTATTGTTCCGACAAAACTCATGTACTCCATTCCTTTGGGTTGACAATGTCAGTCTTCTCGAGATATTAAGGATAATTCCTTCTAAGGCTCTTCCGTAGTGGCATAACCTTTTCCTCAATTCTTTTGTCCTTTACACTCGGTAAGGTTATTCGAGACTGGGTCTTCATAGCTAGTAGTGCAATTCTAAACAAATATCGGTATCTCATGGTGGTTAACGATTTATGGTTTCCCCAGAAAGCAGGTGCAGGTTGAACCTCACCGTATAACCTCGGTTGGCAACAAGCTGCCGTGTCTGAGGGGAAAAAATACCTATACCTAAAGGTTTGAACAAGGTTTTGATAAATGCGTCTCTCTACTATAGGTAAGTCACTCAGATTTTACCATCCCATATAGCAAGCGAATAATAAGAAATGGTCGGTATGGTGATCAATCACCCCACAAAATCATTACCTTGTACATGGTTTAGCGAATCTCGCATTCTAACACTCGGTCATCCTCACAAGCATTGCAGAATTTCTCTTGTCGACGAACCAAGTTCGAAAAAATCCATTGATTCTGCAGGCCAAGCAAACATCTATCGTTCCTTAACAACTCTCGGGTTTTGCGTAAACTCCTATAGAATCGTCGGGTTGATCAAATCGTAGTCTATTCCAAAATTTCTTTCTCCGATGGGTACTTGATCCTTATTAATTCTTGGGCACATGGGTTATGGCCCACTTCAACACTAGTGCAGCTTTAACTCATCCTTGAGGTAACTCTCTTGTTCCATATTACACATCCTTTAAATCCAGTAGTACTCTGTTTCTTCATACCATCATATCAAAAGCAAAACTCTAACTTTTTTTGAACTACGATGCATGGAATATATATTTTCTTATCCATTAGTCTAAGCTTCTTCAGGTACTACCACCTAAAAATAAATTCACAAATCCACCCATACACCATATTTCTCATATCCTCGAAAATGGTCAAAATCTTTGTTCCGCAGTAACAACTCCTACAATTAAAATATGAAAACATGTCACCTTAACTTTATTGATTTCATGAATCCATTACAAACTCTGAGCACCCATTACATAACTCAACTTATTGTACTCATAAAAATGAAATTGCTTTCTATTACTCTTGTTTCCAATATCAAAATTCCAACTACTCAACTCAGCTTTCATCTTGTTGGGACATTTAGTAGCATAATGTCACTGCTTCCTTGCTGCGAAAACAAAAGACTTCGACATGTCTCGGGGCTTCTTTGTGATTATGTAGGCTCCTTGGATTCTTGGCTTCTTTTACGGACATTTACTAGCGTAATGACCTAAATCCTTGCACCTGTAACAAGTGATATGAATCAGGTCCTTCTCTGCGAAAATTGTGTTGTTACAGGTTGCCTTCTTTTCTCTTCTGGATTTCTGTAATGATCGGGCTTCTATTTCTCGAGGTCAAACTTCACTTCTGCTGTCGGGAAATATCCTAGATACTCTTTTCTTTCCTTGGTGCAATACTGCGAAAATGTCCTTCTTCTCCATGAATAGCAGGCATTGGAGTAAAATCTGTTGAGGCCTTCTCCATCAGGGTCTTCAACATTCCTTCATCAGGGTTCTTTCATAACTTCTTGGAGGCTTCTTTCATTCCTTCTTCCTGCTCTGAATAGTTTGTTGCACCATGGGGTAAATGTGACCTTTGGGTCGGGTAGTGGGTGGTTCCTTCACACAGAAACAAGTCACACTGACTAGTTGGGCATTCCTCAGCTGGGTGTTTCTCCTCACAATGAGGGCATCCATCCTTGTGTTCCTCACAGGTGTGTCCTATTTCTCCATAAATCTTGCAGGCACAAGGTTTCTTCTTGAGTTATCATAGTGCTCCCGGATGAGGCGTGATCTCAGAGTCTTCTTGAATTCCTCCCAAGTTCTTGCTCCATTAAATCCTTGTAGCAGATGCATTTTCCACCAGGTTGCAGCACTTCCTTCAAAGTACTAAAAGCGTACGATACTTCATTCCTTGAAACCAAATTGCTCCGAAGTGATTCTCCATGTTCCGAATCCATAGCTCGCCTCCATTTGAGTCTTGATCGAGAATATCAGTCAACTTCATTCATCATCTATGGGGTCCAAAAGTTTGGGATGAGATATGAGAGAGGTGGGGAGGATATACACACAATACAAACAATAGTTTTTTGAAGAAGCGGTTTTTACTTTGTGGCTGTCGGAAAACATCAAACAAATGACAGCTCACAAATCGCGCATCTAACGTAAGTGTGTAAGGGGTTTGGTCTTCTAAAGGTCAAATAATTCTTCCGATTCTTCAAATTCTTCAAGTCTTGAGTCTTCAATTGTTGTAGCTGCAATTTCTTCCAGCATAAGTGAAATCCTGGTTACTTTGAAGGGTCATCAGCTGTCGATATCTTTCTTGGAGGCTGACAGTTGATCCTTCATGTGGTCAAAAGGAAAAGGTATATTCTAACTATTTGAGGTGAGAGGGTCTATTTGATAAAATCAGAAAAGCGAGATGTAAAGATCCTTTTGAAAATAAAGTTTTTTGAGACATCCTGTCCTAGGGGCTTTCCGATTTCTAGGGTCACGTCCTACAGTCAACATGTGCTCTGATACCATATCTGTAGCGACCCGACCTCAGACGGTCAAGCCTCGTGTCATGCCATCCACACTGACCAGTATCTTGCACACGATTACATCAATGTATATATCAAAGTGCAATCACATGTATAAATAACGTAAAATTATATATACCTCATAATACTCAGCGGAAACAATCAAGCGGTGTGGAGTCCCATCAACGCCATGGCGGGTTGAGTGGACCGTAACCCTGTACCGTATTCTTACTCATCGGAAGAAATATGCAACATGATATGTTGCAGCCATGTAAATCGATACATGAATGTACCGGCAAGATCACAATAAAAGAACAGATGATAAAACTATACTATATGCAATATGGCTTTGTGGCTCTGTAATGCGGGGTTTTTAAGTAAAAGTTGGTTTAATTTTCCCTACATCAAAGGAATAAATGAAGTCTGTACTATGGAGTTTTCTATCATGACATGGTTCCCAACCGATGTCTCATAGCCCAAAATCATCATAAGTTTCCCACAATTAAGTTATCAATCCGATGTTGAGAGTTCGAGATAGATCCAAGTCGAGGCTCAAATTGTAGTAACGGGGACACGGCTAATCGATTAGGTTTAAACCCTCTGCGGAGGTTTGTACACTTTACCCATGAATTCGATCCCTCTTTTACGTTCTCGCACTTCAGGTGTTTGAGAACAAGATGACGAAACATGGTCTTCGAAGAGTTCCTCGACCTTGTCAGTGCTCATCAATCCTACCAGTTCTACATGCTAGCACCGTCCCGCCGATTCACCACTAAGGTCAACCAAGCCAAAGCCCATAGTGACTTGGTTACTGAGGTAAGCTTCAGGGCATGAAGTATTCTTCTCTTTGAGTCTGGTGAAGCTTTCATAAGATGTCATGGCGCTTCTCCATGCATCGGCCAACCAACTGGTTTCTCGAGGTGCCGTCAACCTTCCCAGTGGTGTGTATTGAATTCTTGTCTCAAGTCTTGAAGTCTTGAGGCCTTGAAGATCAGATCCTTGCAGATTCCATCATGGAGTTATCGTCATTGGCGTAGATCCTCCATTCTCCACCACTCCAGCACCCATACCAACCCGTCTACTATAGCGTAGCATTAAAATAAATAACGTCCGGGCTTGGTAACAGGGTGATGGGTTCCTACCTCATGCATACTAATCGATTACAAAATTCAATATCACTCTTTGGAGAGTTGTTGCAAGATGCCACTAAATGCAATAAAAACATAGGTATGAAAGCATGGTCAAAGTGAACTTGCACAGTATTACTTGATGAAGATAACAACGCTCTCGAAAATAACTTGATAGAACTAATCGTCACTCCATTGAAAATCTATATAGTCAAACATAGCATTCACATAAGCAAACATCCTAGCAAAAATTTTAGCACTTGAAATAACAATCAAAACAGCAAGGAAAATGATAATAAAACTCAAACAAAATCAAAAGAAACTTCAAATAAAACTACAAAGAAAAACTACTAACGAAGATCTATGACTTTGCTACAAACATCTAATATAGTTTTGCCCTAAGTAAAAAAACATAACAGCAATTAAAACACTAAACTAATAATTTAACAGAAAATAAAAAGTAAAACAACTAAGTTAACAGAAAGTATTTTTCATAAAATTTTATTTGCAAAAGAAACAAATAAAAATCTTTTATAAAACTCTAACTATGACCTATAGAAGTTTTCATACAAATCTAAGTAAAATAAAATTTTAAAATAAAAACAAAATTTTCTTTTGTTGACTAACAAAACAAAACTAAAATTTTAAAGAGTGACAAAATAAATAATTTGAAACTAATAAAACAATAAAAGAAATGGCTAAAACAGAACTATAAGTAAAACAGTACTGTTTTGCTAAAATCTAATTTAAATTAACCTGAAAATAAAATACTAAATACTACTGGATAAACAAAGGTCCTAGAGACCAGGAGCAAAAAGAATCGGTCGAAAATAATATTCCTAACTGAAAATATCTCAAATCTAGTGATTTGAGAAAATTCATCTAAACACAAATTTAAACTGCTCAAATATGAAATACAATTGAACTAACAGAAACTTCATAAAATTTGTGATCCAAGGCAGTTGGAATCACTCAAAATACCTCGTAGATAATTAACTATGGATTTTACAAGATTCAAACTATTCTGAAAAAACAGAACGAAAAAAAAAGTAGGTCAGGATTTACTGTAGCAGTTCGATGATGGGGTTCTGGTGGAGCTGGCGGCGTCCTCGGTGGCCCTCTGGCCGGGGAAGATGGTCAGGCGGCAGATCGAGGCGGAGGCAGTGGTTGGGTCGGTGGGTGGCTAGGATGGCGGAGGTGGTGGGGTGCGGCAATGGCGGGTGGTCAGTGAACTCGGCCGAGGCGGCCTGTGATGTGGAGTGAGGCGTGGCAGGTGAGGCTGACAGCAGGTGAGAGACATGGCCGGTGGTGGTGCTGCTGCCTCTGGAAGGAGAGGAGGAGGCAGAGGAGAGGTGTTGGTTTGATGTGTTGGAGGGGGTTTTGCTTGGGTAGGGGACAAGAAATAGACTAGGATTAGGAAACAAAGGGAAAAGATCTAGAAACAAATCAGAATAAGCGAGTAGGAAAGAATCCTACTAGGATTGGAAAAAGGAGGCTCCTGGCTCCCTTTGTGCGTCGTGATGGCCTTGTGGCCGGCGGGCTTGGCAACAGCCTTAGGCCTTGGCCTTTCCAATGATCTGCGATTTTTTTAAAACGAGACAACAAAACAAAATAAAAAAAAATTTATATAGGCATATAATATATCAAAATTTTCAGAAAAAGATTTTCTACAACATGAACACTATTTTAGCTTGAAATGAAATACACACAAATTTTAATAATTCACCAGTGCTACTGGTCCAATAAAATCCAATAAAATCATTTTAAAATACCAAAATGACTTCAAATTAATTTCTCTCAATTTTACGATGTGGGAATCATGTTACCCTATTTTCCATATATTTTGTTTTTGAGAAAATAATTTGAATAAAACTCAAATAACTCAAATTGGAAATAAATTCAAAAGAACTTTGAATTTAATTCTTTAAAACTCCCAACTCATATTTCATTTAATTTGAAGAAGTCATTTTATCTTCTCTCGTGAAAATCATTGAGTTGCATAAAGTTTCAGAATTGGAAATATTTTCCAAATGAAATTCAAATATTTTCAACACCTTGTCATTTAAATAAATGGAAGAAGTCATATCATCTTCTCTCGGGTTTTGTGATGAAAAGAATTTGAATTCATGGGATCATAAATGCAAGGTGAAAGTTTGGGAATGTCATTTCATTCCTTCTCATAAAGTTTCAAAAAGTTCAAATTTCACTCAATTTCCCACAATCAATCACTCAACAATCAAACAAACAATCAGAGTTATTTTTAATATAACATTCCAAAATTTAGAATTTTGGGATGTTACAAGAACTCGATTGCCACTGGCAACAACGCCCTCGGGATCCCAAGAATAAACAGACATTCGGAGGCTCATCTTGTGGCTCGGTTCCGAGCTGGTGCATGATTCGATGAAGCGAACAGCCATACGGAACAATGTAAGAACCTATAGACAAGTTAAATAAAGAGGAGCAGGAAAAGTAATAGTCTGGGGTGATGTTTATCAAAGTACAATTTATATTTAAGCTCCCCTTGGCGACTCTTAACAAGAAAATCAAGCGCTAGCATACTCTTATAATCTAAATAAGCCAGAGGCAGTGTTTCTTTCTCCTCATGCCTAATAGGTATTTCAAAATATTCAGCTAGGCGTGAAGCATAAATGCCCCCAAAGATGGGGCCCTTAGTGCGGTTGAGACTTAACCGTCTAGCAACAATTCCACCCATACTAATAGAGTTATTGCGGTATAAACCATGGAACAAAATAATGATATCGGAATGCTAAGCTTTCCGCATCCAATCAATCAGCGACTAGAAAATAAGGCAAAATGGCAAAACAGGAAAATGTATGCTAGTAATTCTTGCATCGAAACCTTCTGGTTTCTCCCAGTGATAGTGTTAATAAAGCTTCTACTCCACTCGGTGTGGTTCATCTAAGAGTACCTTCAAAGGGTATTTTGCAAACCTCATAAAATTCAGCTAATGTCATCTCCTTAACAACGTCATATAAATGGAACTCTCTTTATTGGTGATTTCTTTGGGAAAAAGTAGAAGTTACTGCAAAAGTATTTGTGAGTAAGAATCTGATGACGTTGGTCGCGGAGGAAGTTGGTGAGGCAGCGTTCTCAATTAATAGATAGAAATCCTCATAAATCTCGGCTCTCCTCAAGAAGTCATCGGAAGAGCCATTCACATGGCGAACCTCCATGATCTGAGCAATTAAATTTGGACTTGGTTCTTTTCCTTTTGTTTCTCCTTAGAGCTTGGCTCGTGAGCCCCTCAAAATCTCTTCATTATTTCTGAAACAATTTGAAATTTTTAGTAACTTCAAACAAAAGTGAACCAACTTCAATAAAACTGATGGCAACTACTCATACAAGTGCCTAGAGCATATATCAAGCATTAGAACTACTTGGAACCATATAAATTTGACATGCAAGCTCAAGAACATTGGTCACCTATTCAGCACAAATTTGCAATGAATAAAACACTAGAACAAAACTAATTGGACCAATGGAGGAGTCACATACCAAGGAACAATCTCCCCAAGCAGTTTTGAGAGGTGCTTTGAGCAAGGAGATCAAAATCACAGCAAAAGCGGGTGGAACACGAGCTTGAGTTGGTTTTTCGGGTTTGTGTGAGGCAGGAGGAAGAAGATGGGTGCAGGGATAAGTGGAGGAGACCCGCAGTGGGCCCTGAGGCAGGGGCGTGCCCGGGGGTGAGGCGCGCCCTCCACCCTCGTGGCCAGGTGGCACTCCCAGTAATTTTGCACTAAAATCCTCAAATATTCCGGAAAATCATATTAAATTGGCATAGCATTATGAGAATTTTTATTTTCGGGATATTTTATATTACGGATAAGTCGGAGGCAGACGGAAAAAATACTATTTTACTTTATTTCTACTAAGTAACAGAAAATATAAAGAAGATACGGAAGGTTGTGCTTCTAGTTTCATCCATCTCATGCTCATCAAAGGAATCCACTAACAAGGTTGATCAAGTCTTGTTAACAAACTCATTCGATTAACATGAAACGGAGAAATTTGAATGACACTATGTTACCTCAACGGGATATGGACATCCCCAATAATAAGTATATCATATTTCTTCTTGAAAGTAGGAGAGGAAATTCAAAACCTCCAAATATAATTGATGGAATTTTTCCAATAGAGTTGATACTATAAACTTGAGGTTGTTTCCTTGGGAAGTGTACCGTGTGCTCATTACCATTAACATGAAAAGTGACATTGCCTTTGTTGCAATCAATAACAGCCCCTGCAGTATTGAAAGGTCTTCCAAGAATAATAGACATACTATCATTCTCGGAATATCAAGAATAACAAAGTCCGTTAGAATAGTAACGTTTGCAACCACAAGGCACATCCTCACAAATACCGGCAATTATAGCAGTTGATTTATCAGCCATTTGCAAAGATATTTCATGGTGTCAACTTATTCAAGTCAAGTCTCGATATAAAAGAGAGGCATAACACTAACACGGCTCCAAGATCACATAAAGCAGTTTAACATAATTTCTTTTAATGGAGCATGGTATAGTAGGTACTCCTGGATCTCCAAGTTTCTTTGGTGTTCCACCCTTAAAAGTATAATTAGCAAGCATGGTGGAAATTTCAGCTTCGTTATCTTTCTTTTATTAGTAATGATATCCTTCATATACTTAGCATAAGGTTTGTTTTGAGCACATCGGTTAATCGCATACATAAAAGATAGGTCTAATCATTTCAATAAAGCACTCAAAATCCTCATCATCCTTTTCTTGGATGGTTTGGGAGGAAAAGGCATGGGTTTAACCCATGGTTCTCTTTCTTTACCATGTTTCCTATGCGAAGTCTCTTTTATCATAACGTTGATTCTTTGATTGTGGGTTATCAAGATCAACATCAGGTTCAACTTCTACATCATTATCATTACTAGGTTGAGCATCATCATGAACATCATCATTAACATTTTCACTAGGTTCATGTTCATTATGATGAAATGAAGACTAGCCGAGTCTGAGCGTAATCAGGATAACACAAGATGAAGACAAGCGGTGAAGAAATTGGGCTGAGGAAATTGAAAGTCTTCAATCAAAGTCTTCAAACACAGATATGAACAAACACTCAACACGGTAATGAGGAAATGAAAGGGTTGAGGAAATAGAACAGTTAGGTTGGTGAAGACAATGATTTGTGACCAGTTCCAACTGCTTTGTCTCGTTCGTCTAGTTGGATGACTGAGTATTTAAACTCGACACACAGTCCAGACACGATCATTGAGCACGCATTTCGGGACAGCAAGTCCTCACCGTATTCTCCTTGAACTAAGGTCACACAGACCTCGTCCAATCACTCGTGGTAAGTCTTGATGACTTCAAACCTTCAGGACTTGGTCACTCGGACGATCCACAATTCCTCTTGGATGCTCTAGACCTTGGCGCCTCACCGTCTGGAAGAAGCACGATCTTCAAAGGTAACAAGCGTCGGATCCGCATGGGATCAATCTCTTGATGATGCTCAATCACTTTGGGTTTATAGGGGTTGGTTTTTGGTTTTCCTCACTCGATGATTTTTAGCTCAAAGTCCTCGGAGGGTGGGTTGCTCTCAAATGACAAGTGTCAAGTTCTCTCGGGCAGCCAACCAGCTAGTGGTTGTAGGGGTGGCTATTTATAGCCTAAGGGAGCAGCCGACATGATGAGACATAAATGCCCTTCAATGATATGACCGTTAGGTGGATAAGATATTTTGGGACAGGTGGTAACCTGACATGATCGAGAATTTGAATCTCAAATTCCTCGGGGCTATCATGTTCCTCACTTGTAGGCAATCCATGCGGCGAATTCTAACTCCTCGGTCGAGAACAAATTCCTCGTGACCAGAAGAACTTCGTCTATTCTTGAAGAAATTGGTAGACTGTAAGATTTCAAGGCTTCACTCGAAGGATTGGTAGGTGTAGGATTTTGAGTTGAGCATCACATAAATTTTTCCTTAGTATTTCCTCGACCTTTAACGATGGTGTATCCTATGACTCAAGAAAGAAAAATGAAACTAAAACAAAAGTCTTCCGCTTCATGTTCCTCAAATGAATACCAAGTCTTCAAGGTCACACCAATTTCTTCACTTTCAAAGTCTTGAGAAAGTCTTGAATATCAAAGTCTTGATTGAAGAACTTCATTTTAAAGGTTGACTTTCTCTGTAAATATCAAACTCCTCATAGACTTATAGACTGTGTACACTCTAGCGCATGGTTCCTTAACCTATAAGTCTTCAATCCACCAAAATCACTAAGGGGCACTAGATGCACTTACATCTCCCCCTTTTGGTGATTGATGACAATATAAGTTAAGTTTTCAAGGATAAACATATGAAGTGTAAATCGATAATGGGAATTTGATTGCAAGATATAGAAGAACTCCCGAAGATGTGCATAGTGAGGAATTTGCTTGAGGCAATGCACATTTGAAGAGTTGAATCATGGAGATCTCCCCTATATCTTGTAATTCATACCGCGCATTTGACATATAATATGAAGAATTTGAAATGCATGATGAAATATGGTGCTTGATGTAATTCAGCATCGATGCGATAACATTAATGAGGAACAAGCATGCAAAATAGCAGCATCAAAAGTATCGAGCTCAAGAAGCTCAAAGAGAATCGAGCATAGTGCAAGAATAGTGCATCAAAAGTATCAAGCACCATCGGGTTTAAGATTACAACTTCGATCCAATAAAAGTTTAGGAAGAGCGGGAGTTGTAACTTAACAAAAAATTTGATGTATAGGCAATAAAATAGACCCGCAAGACTAACTCAAATTTCTCCCCTTTGTCATCGAATGACCAAAGGATCAAAGCGGGGACTAACGCCTCTGAAGAATTTCAAGTTGAAGAAGGGCGCGGCGTTAGTTGGGGTTCGTTTGTAGTAGGACCTGCCAGCGTGTCGTCCAAGTCTTCATTTTCATCGATTGTCCGCGAAGAAGAATAGGAGCTGGCCACCAAGGAAGGAACTTTGACCTTCTTGTATTTCTTGAGGTGCGGACCAGTCAAATTCTTCCTTGAGTCCCATTGTCGTCAGTTCTTCCGCTTTGACACATGTGAAAGAACAGCCAGTGCGTTTGAAGGTTTGATGGGTAGTAGTGGTTTTCTTCACTGCATTGTGTGTTGAAGTCATGTTGTGAAGAATTAGACCAAGTGCCTTGACCCATTTATGATTCGATCAACCTTGATGAAGGCGAGGGTAACTCACGATCGATCATCACCACAGGTCTTTGATGCGAGAGACTTTGCTTGGTTGAGGTATTTGGCAAAGTCATGTGTGGAAAGTCATCATTGGTGGAGTAGGTCTTGCTGCAACTGTCCATCAATGGAATGCCTTCATCGATAACGCGATAGCCTTGTATTGTCATTTGCAGAGGTAAATGTCCGTTTAGGAGACTTCAATGAGGGAGCAAGTAGCTGCGATGGTTGATATCAACCTTGTGGTTAGTGAAGACCTTGTCTGATGAATCTCATTATCCAAGGTATAAACCAACTCAAATGGTGACATAGCAATGTTTGCGGAGTCCTCATGAAGAAATCATGGAAGTTGGCAGAGAGCATAATGGATGATGTTGGCATATTCTTCATGATGCCAGCGACTTCTTCATCATTCGAGTCGTGGCCTTTGATAGGAATCATTGTCTTGTCGAATCGATAGACATCAAGGCACATACAATAATTCCTTGACGAGGAATTTGGTTCTTAGGGCTGCCTTGGCTTCAAAACTTCATCACACTTGCATATAGTGATTTGAAAGTTCTGGTTCATTGTAGATACAGCGAGCACCATCAAGTGGAGGACTGGTGGTAGAGGCAAAGCAATTCAGTTCTTGGTGCCTTGTGTGAGTATTTTGGACATCGATCTAATACCCATGAGTTCACGTCTTGGCGTCTCGGTGATGTGCAGTTGCATAGAATTGAATGAGTTCTTCATTCCAGTCCACGAGACTCGGTCGGAAATTGAAGTCCTTTGTCGTGAAGAACAAGAACGGCTCAAAGCTGGCGGAGACTCCATGTCCATGAGGAATATGAGCATGATCGAAGACTTTGTCTTTGTTGAAGAAGCAGCGAGGAATAGAAGTTGGCTTGGTGGTAGTCCGAAAGCGCCTCTTCATATCTGACGAATCGTGAATCATTATGGATTATAGTTAGTGAAGAATCGTGCTCGAAAAGAAATCTTCAGCCTTGAACTTTTGTTTTGAGAGCGGATTCTTTTTTGGCAGAGGGGTGTCGGTGAGTTGCATCACCACCTCAGGAATGTGAGCTCAGGTTCTTAAGTTGAGGTTCTTGTTCCTCAGCAGTGCGGTCGAGGATCGGTGACTGACAGGTTCATCGACACTAGTGGCTGGAATTTCTTCATGCCACAGAGCAAGTGGGTTGAGTTTCTTGAGTTCATTTGAACTGTTGTTGCGGGTGAGGAATCTGTTGGAGCGGGGTGAAGAGGTATTGGGATCTTGACTTTCCCAAAGTCATCATTCATCATTGTGTGCACCCTATATCCACATCTTCATCTTTAATTTCCTCAACACCAGCCTCTTGATTTGTGAACCGAGGCATAGGTGAGAAATGATTGGAGTTGAAGGATTGCATCCACTTCAATTTCTTCATCAATCTGCTACGTGAAGTACGAATGATGTTCTTCATCAGATCCAGTGGGATCTCATAGTCTTCTCAAAAGGAACAAGGTCCTTTGATGGCATGGAGGAAATCGGAACAGCATCAATTGGATTTTCGAGTGAGCTGGTCATTGGCTTCATTTTCTTAGCGAAGAATTTGACACAACTAATGCCTTCTTTTCTTCTTGGCTCGTTCGCAGCCTTGGTTTCTTCACATGAGGCGGATGGAAGAATTGGAGTTGGTGTTGGTGCGAGGAGCTGAGGAATCTGGTTGAATTTCCTCGAGCATGGCCCGATGAGGAGTCTGTCTTGTTCGGTTTCTTGAGCGCACCACTAGTGGATGTGTTTCTTGGTAGTGGAATGGGATCATCAGCCTGGAACTAGCATTTTCATCAGCCTTTGAACTTCGGTGGTCTTGGCATGTTCTTGATCGGCTGGTGGGGACTGGCTGAGATTTCATGTTGCGTTAGGGCAGCAACATTGGTGAATTTTCGTGGTTGTGAATCGACCTGGCTCCTTGCCAATCAGCATAATAAGAATCAAAGTTTTTGCTGAGGTCTTGAATTTCGATCTGGACCTTGAGAAGTTCCTCGGTGTCATTTGACAACGTTTTCTTGAGAACTTCTCCTACGTATTGAGCCTTCTTGATCTCTCTTGCTTTTCAAACTTCCATTTCTCTTGGTGAAATGGGTCAACATATGACTTTGTCGAGGTGGATAGAAAATCAGGCATAGGGTATTTGGATCCTTGTGCGGAGATCAATATATCGAGGATTTTCCTCGGATCCAACAGCAGTGGCACAAATGTGCCTTTGGCTCATGACCCTTTCTTGGCGATCTCGATGATTTCATAAGTTCATCATCGAAGCTTCATCATCGAAGACATGGAATGCAACTGTTTCTTCTTTGGACTTGGCGAGGACCTCGTCCAATTTGCTTTGGTCTTGGTGGACGGGATGATGAAATTGGTGCTGCTGAGAACTTCTTTGAAACACGAGCAATCGAGAAACCAGCAGTCCTTTGACATGAATAAAAAGCTTTTATAAAACTCTAACTATGACCTATAGAAGTTTTCATACAAAACTAAGTAAAATAAAATTTTAAAATAAAACAAAATTTTCTTTTGTTGACTAACAGAAACAAAACTAAACTTTTAAGAGTGACAAAAATAAATAATTTGAAACTAATAAAAACAATAAAGAAATGGCTAAAACAGAACTATAAGTAAAACAGTACTGTTTTGCTAAAATCCTAATTTAAATTAACCTGAAAATAAAATACTAAATACTACTGGATAAACAAAGGTCCTAGAGACCAGGAGCAAAAAGAATCGGTCGAAAATAATATTCCTAACTCAAAATATCTCAAATCTAGTGATTTGAGAAAATTCATCTAAACACAAATTTAAACTGCTCAAATATGAAATACAATTGAACTAACAGAAACTTCATAAAATTTGTGATCCAAGGCAGTTGGAATCACTCAAAAATACCTCGTAGATAATTAACTATGGATTTTACAAGATTTAAACTATTCTGAAAAAAAAACAGAACGAAAAAAAAGTAGGTCGGGATTTACTGTAGCAGTTCGATGATGGGGTTCTGGTGGAGCTCGGCGACGTCCTCCGTGGCCCTCTGGCGTCCGGGAAGGGATGGTCAGGCGGCAGATCGAGCGGAGCGAGTGGTTGGGTCGGTGGGTGGCTAGGATGGCGGAGGTGGTGGGGCGGGCGGCAATGGCGGCGGTGGTCCGAGAACTCGGCGAGGCGGCACAGTGATGTGGGGTGAGGGCGGCGGCGGTGAGGAGGCGGCAGCGGGTGAGTGAGGGCGGCGGTGGTGGTCTTGGCTGCTGCTGCTGCTGCATGGAGAGGAGAGGAGAGGAGAGGAGAGGTGAGGAGAGGTGTTGGTTTGATGTGTTGGAGGGGGTTTGCTTGGGGTAGGGGACAAGAAATAGACTAGGATTAGGAAACAAAAGGGGAAAGATCTAGAAACAAATCGGAATAAACGGAAGTAGGAAAAGAATCCTACTAGGATTGGAAAAAGGAGGCTCCTGGCTCCCTTAGTGCGTCTTGGCGATGGCCTTGTGGCGGCCGGCATTGGCTTGGCCTTGGGCCTTGGCCCTTGGCCAAGGAAGTCTGCGATTTTTTTAAGACAGAGACAACAAAACAAAAATAAAAAAATTTATATAGGCATATAATATATCAAAATTTTCAGAAAAAGATTTTCTACAACATGAACACTATTTTAGCTTGAAATGAAATACACACAAATTTTAATAATTCACATAGTGCTACTGGTCCAATAAAATCCAATAAAATCATTTTAAAATACCAAAATGACTTCAAATTAATTTCTCTCAATTTTCTGATGTGGGGAATCATGTTACCCTATTTTCCATATATTTTGTTTTGGAGAAAATAATTTGAATAAAACTCAAATAACTCCAAATTGGAAATAAATTCAAAAGAACTTTGAATTTAATTCTTTTAAAACTCCCAACTCATATTTCATTTAATTTGAAGAAGTCATTTTATCTTCTCTCGTGAAAATCATTGAGTTGCATAAAGTTTCAGAATTGGAAATATTTTCCAAATGAAATTCAAATATTTTCAACACCCTTGTCATTTAAATAAATGGAAGAAGTCATGTCATCTTCTCTCCGTGGTTTTGTGATGAAAAGAATTTGAATTCATGGAGATCATAAATGCAAGGTGAAAGTTTGGGAATGTCATTTCATTCCCTCTCAGTAAAGTTTCAAAAAGTTTCAAATTTCACTCAATTTCCCACAATCAATCACTCAACAATCAAACAAACAATCAGAGTTATTTTTTTAATATAACATTCCAAAATTTAGAATTTTGGGATGTTACAAATCTACCACACTTAAAATGAATCTCGTCCTCGAGATTCAAGAGGCTAACAAGAAAGGGTTAGGGTTGGGGTCTTCTAGCAAATCCATTGATCTGTATGGTCTAGTGTGCTACCACACTTAGAAGCATGGTTATTGTTCCGACAAAACTCATGTACTCCATTCCTTTGGGTTGACAATGTCAGTCTTCTCAGATATTAAGGATAATTCCTTCTCTGGGCTCTTCCGGTAGTGGCATAACCTTTTCCTCAATTCTTTTGTCCTTTACACTCGGTAAGGTTATTCGAGACTGGGTCTTCATAGCTGACGGTCCGGCGCCAATTCTAAACAAATATCGGTATCTCATGGTGGTTAACGATTTATGGTTTCCCTGCAGAAAACGGGTCTGGTTGAACCTCACCGTATAACCTACGGTTGGCAACAACTGCCGTGTCTGGGGAAAAAATACCTATACCTTTCTAAGGTTTGAACAAGGTTTTGATCGTCGTCTCTCTACTATAGGTAAGTCACTCAGATTTTACCATCCCATATAGCAAAGCGAATAATAAGAGTAAGTCGGTATGGTGATCAATCCACCCCACACCCAAATCATTACCTTGTACATGGTTTAGCGAATCTCGCATTCTAACACTCGGTCATCCTCACAAGCATTGCAGAATTTCTCTTGTCGACGAACCAAGTTCGAAAAAATCCATTGATTCTGCAGGCCAAGCAAACATCTATCGTTCCTTAACAACTCTCAGGTTTTGCGTAAACTCCTATAGAATCGTCGGTTGATCAAATCGTAGTCTATTCCAAAATTTCTTTCTCCGAAGGGTACTTGATCCTTATTAATTCTTGGGCCTGTGGGTTATGGCCCACTTCAACACTAGTGCAGCTTTAACTCATCCTTGGGGTAACTCTCTTGTTCCATATTACACATCCTTTAAATCCAGTAGTACTCTGTTTCTTCATACCATCATATCAAAAGCAAAACTCTAACTTTTTTTTTCGAACTACAGTCTGTGGAATATATATTTTCTTATCCATTAGTCTAGGCTTCTTCACAGGGTACTACCACCCTAAAAATGAAATTCACAAATCCACCCATACACCATATTTCTCATATCCTCGAAAATGGTCAAAATCTTTGTTCACAGAGTAACAACTCCTACAATTAAAATATGAAAACATGTCACCTTAACTTTATTGATTTCATGAATCCATTACAAACTCTGAGCACCCATTACATAACTCAACTTATTGTACTCATAAAAATGAAATTGCTTTCTATTACTCTTGTTTCCAATATCAAAATTCCAACTACTCAACTCCAGCTTTCATCTTGTTGGGACATTTAGTAGCATAATGTCCTGCTTCCTTGCAGCGAAAACAAAAGACTTCCGACATGTCTCGGGGCTTCTTTGTGATTATGTAGGCTCCTTGGATTCTTGGCTTCTTTTCTGGACATTTACTAGCGTAATGACCTAAATCCTTGCACCTGTAACAAGTGATATGAATCAGGTCCTTCTCTGCGAAAATTGTGTTGTTCGGGTTGCCTTCTTTTCTCTTCCTGGATTTCTCTGTAATGATCAGAGCTTCTATTTCCCGAGGGTCAAACTTCACTTCTGCTGTCGGGAAATATCCTAGATACTCTTTTCTTTCCTTGGTGCAATACTGCGAAAAATGTCCTTCTTCTCCACATGAATAGCAGGCATTGGAGTAAAATCTGTTGAGGCCTTCTCCATCAGGGTCTTCAACACATTCCTTCATCACAGGTTCTTTCATAACTTCTTGGAGGGCTTCTTTCATTCCTTCTTCCTGCTCCTGAATAGTTTGTTGCACCATGGGGTAAATGTGACACTGGGTCGGGTAGTGGGTGGTTCCTTCACACAAGAAACAAGTCACCTGACTAGTTGGGCATTCCTCAGCTGGGTGTTTCTCCTCACAATGAGGGCATCCATCCTTGTGTTCCTCCTGGGTGTGTCCTATTTCTCCACAAATCTTGCAGGCACAAGGTTTCTTCTTCGGGTTATCATAGTGCTCCCGGATGAGACGTGATCTCAACAGGGTCTTCTTGAATTCCTCCCAAGTTCTTGCTCCATTAAATCCTTGTATGGCTTGATGCATTTTCCACCAGGTTGCAGCACTTCCTTCAAAGTACTGAAGAGCGTACGATACTTCATTCTTCCTTGAAACCAAATTGCTCCCGAAGTGATTCTCCATGTTCCGAATCCATAGCTCTGCCTCCGGCTGAGTCTTGATCCGAGAATATCAGTCCAACTTCATTCATCATCTATGGGGTCCAAAAGTTTTGGGATGAGATATGAGAGAGGTGGGGAGGGATATACACACAATACAAACAATAGTTTTTGAAGAAACGGGTTTTTACTTTGTGGCTGTCGGAAAACATCAAACAAATGACAGCTCACAAATCGCCGCATCTAACGTAAGTGTGTAACAGGGGTTTGGTCTTCTAAAGGTCAAATAATTCTTCCGATTCTTCAAATTCTTCAAGTCTTCAGAGTCTTCAATTGTTGTAGCTGCAATTTCTTCCAACGCAAGGTGAAATCCTGGTTACTTTGAAGGGGTCATCAGCTGTCCGATATCTTTCTTGGAGCGGCTTCAGTTGATCCTTCATGTGGTCAAAAGGGAAAAGGTATATTCTAACTATTTGAGGTGAGAGGGTCTATTTGATAAAATCAGAAAAGACGAGATGTAAAGGATCCTTTTGAAAATAAAGTTTTTTTGAGACATCCTGTCCTAGGGGCTTTCCGATTTCTAGGGTCACGTCCTATAGTCAACATGTGCTCTAATACCATATCTGTAGCGACCCGACCTCAGACGGTCAAGCCTCTGTGTATCTGTGCCATCCCTGGACCAGTATGCTGGCACACACAGTACATCAATGTATATATCAAAGTGCAATCACATGTATAAATAACGTAAAATTATATATACCTCATAATACTCAGCGGAAACAATCAAACGGTGTGGAGTCCCATCAACGCCATCGGCAGGTTGAGTGCAGACCGTAACCCTGTACCGTATTCTTACTCATCGGAAGAAAGTATCTGCAACATGATATGTTGCAGCCATGTAGGTCAGTACATCGAATGTACCGGCAAGATCACAATAAAAAGAACAGATGATAAAACTATACTATATGCAATATGGCTTTGTGGCTCTGTGTCTGGGGTTTTTGCGTAAAAGTTGGTTTAATTTTCCCTACATCAAAGGAATAAATGAAGTCTGTACTATGGAGTTTTCTATCATGACATGGTTCCGCCAACCGATGTCTCATAGCCCAAAATCATCATAAGTTTCCCACAATTAAGTTATCAATCCGTGTTGAGAGTTCGAGATAGATCCAAGTCCAGAGGCTCAAATTGTCCGTAACGGGACACGGCTAATCGATTAGGTTTAAACCCTCTGCAGAGGTTTGTACACTTTACCCGCAAGATTCGATCCCTCTTTTACGTTCTCGCACTTCAGGTGTTTGAGAACAAGATGACCAAACATGGTCTTCGAAGAGTTCCTCGACCACCGTCCGTGCTCATCCAATCCTACCATAGTTCTACATCTGCTAGCACCGTCCCAGCCAGATTCACCACTAAGGTCAACCAAGCCAAAGCCCATAGTGACTTGCGGTTGCACAGTAAGCTTCCGGGCATGAAGTATTCTTCCGTCTCTTTGAGTCTGGGTGAAGCTTTCCGCAAGATGTCATGGCGCTTCTCCATGCATCCCGCCAACCACCGGTTTCTCCAGGTGCCCGTCAACCTTCCTTCACCCAGTAGTGTGTATTGAATTCTTGTCTCAAGTCTTGAAGTCTTGAGGCCTTGAAGATGCAGTCCTTGCAGATTCCATCATGGAGTTGTCGTCATTGACGTAGATCCTCCATTCTCACACCACTCCCGAGCACCCATACCAACCCCGTCTACTATAGCGTAGCATTAAAATAAATAACGTCCCGGGCTTGGTAACAGGGTGATGGGTTCCTACCTCATGCATACTAATCGATTACAAGAATTCAATATCACTACTGGAGAGTTGTTGCAAAGATGCCACTAAATGCAATAAAAACATAGGTATGAAAGCATGGTCAAAGTGAACTTGCCTGGTATTACTTGATGAAGATAACAACGCTCTCGAAAAATAACTTGATAGAACTAATCGTCACTCCATTGAAAATCTATATAGTCAAACATAGCATTCACATAAGCAAACATCCTAGCAAAAAATTTTAGCACTTGAAATAACAATCAAAACAGCAAGGAAAATCGATAATAAAACTCAAACAAAATCAAAAGAAACTTCAAATAAAACTACAAAGAAAAACTACTAACGAAGATCTATGACTTTGCTACAAACATCTAATATAGTTTTGCCCTAAGTAAAAAAAACATAACAGCAATTAAAACACTAAACTAATAATTTAACAGAAAATAAAAAGTAAAACAACTAAGTTAACAGAAAGTATTTTTCATAAAATTTTATTTGCAAAAAGAAACAAATAAAAATCTTTTATAAAACTCTAACTATGACCTATAGAAGTTTTCATACAAATCTAAGTAAAATAAAATTTTAAAATAAAAACAAAATTTTCTTTTGTTGACTAACAGAAACAAAACTAAAATTTTTAAGAGTGACAAAATAAATAATTTGAAACTAATAAAACAATAAAGAAATGGCTAAAACAGAACTATAAGTAAAACAGTACTGTTTTGCTAAAATCCTAATTTAAATTAACCTGAAAATAAAATACTAAATACTACTGGATAAACAAAGGTCCTAGAGACCAGGAGCAAAAAGAATCGGTCGAAAATAATATTCCTAACTGAAAATATCTCAAATCTAGTGATTTGAGAAAATTCATACAAACACAAATTTAAACTGCTCAAATATGAAATACAATTGAACTAACAGAAACTTCATAAAATTTGTGATCCAAGGCAGTTGGAATCACTCAAAAATACCTCGTAGATAATTAACTATGGATTTTACAAGATTCAAACTATTCTGAAAAAAAAACAGAACGAAAAAAAAGTAGGTCGGGATTTACTGTAGCAGTTCCGATGATGGGGTTCTGGTGGAGCTCCGGCGACGTCCTCCGGTGGCCCTCTGGCGTCGGGGAAGGGATGGTCGGGGCGGCAGATCGGGGCGGAGCGAGTGGTTGGGTCGGTGGGTGGCTAGGATGGCCGGAGGTGGTGGGGCGGGGCGGCAATGGCGGCGGTGGTCCAGCGAACTCCGGCGAGGCGGCACAGCGATGTGGGGTGAGGGGGCGGCGGCGCGGGTGAGGGGCGGCAGCGCGGGTGAGGGCAGCGGCGCGGTGGTGGTGCTGCGCTGCTGCTGCTGCGGAGAGGAGAGGAGAGGAGACGAGAGGAGAGGTGTTGGTTTGATGTGTTGGAGGGGGGGGGGTTTGCTTGGGGTAGGGGACAAGAAATAGACTAGGATTAGGAAACAAAAGGGAAAAGATCTAGAAACAAATCAGAATAAACGGAAGTAGGAAAAGAATCCTACTAGGATTGGAAAAAGGAGGCTCCCTGGCTCCCTTTGTGCGTGTGGCGATGGCCTTGTGGCGACCGCCGGCACAACCTTGGGCCTTGGGCCTTGGCCCGGCAAGGGTGCAGCGATTTTTTTAAGACAGAGACAACAAAACAAAAATAAAAAAATTTATATAGGCATATAATATATCAAAATTTTCAGAAAAAGATTTTCTACAACATGAACACTATTTTAGCTTGAAATGAAATACACACAAATTTTAATAATTCACACAGTGCTACTGGTCCAATAAAATCCAATAAAATCATTTTAAAATACCAAAATGACTTCAAATTAATTTCTCTCCAATTTTCTGATGTGGGAATCATGTTACCCTATTTTCCATATATTTTGTTTTTGGAGAAAATAATTTGAATAAAACTCAAATAACTCCAAATTGGAAATAAATTCAAAAGAACTTTGAATTTAATTCTTTTAAAACTCCCAACTCATATTTCATTTAATTTGAAGAAGTCATTTTATCTTCTCTCGTGAAAATCATTGAGTTGCATAAAGTTTCAGAATTGGAAATATTTTCCAAATGAAATTCAAATATTTTCAACACCCCTTGTCATTTAAATAAATGGAAGAAGTCATATCATCTTCTCTCCAGGGTTTTGTGATGAAAAGAATTTGAATTCATGGAGATCATAAATGCAAGGTGAAAGTTTGGGAATGTCATTTCATTCCTTCTCAGTAAAGTTTCAAAAAGTTTCAAATTTCACTCAATTTCCCACAATCAATCACTCAACAATCAAACAAACAATCAGAGTTATTTTTTTAATATAACATTCCAAAATTTAGAATTTTGGGATGTTACAAGGACTCTGATTGCCACTGGCTGGCAACCGCCTCAGGATCCCAAGAATAAACAGACATTCGTGGAGGCTCATCTTGTGGCTCCGGTTCCGGGGCTGGTGCATGATTCCGATAGGCTTGAACAGCCGCCCACGGAACAATGTAAGAACCTATAGACAAGTTAAATAAAGAGGGAGCAGGAAAAGTAATAGTCTCAGGGTGATGTTTATCAAAGTACAATTTATATTTAAGCTCCCCTTCGCGACTCTTAACAAGAAAATCAAGCGCTAGCATACTCTTATAATCTAAATAAGCACGGGGCAGCGCTGTTTCTTCTTTCTCCTCATGCCTAATAGGTATTTCAAAATATTCAGCTAGGCGTGAAGCATAAATGCCCCCAAAGATGGGGCCCTTAGTGCGGTTCAGACTTAACCGTCTAGCAACAATTCCACCCATACTAATAGAGTTATTGCGGTATAAACCATGGAACAAAATAATGATATCAGGAATGCTAAGCTTCCCACAGTTTCCGCATCCAATCAAGCAACGACTAGAAAATAAGGCAAAGTAGCGCAAAACAGGAAAATGTATGCTAGTAATTCTTGCATCAGAAACCTTTCTGGTTTCTCCCACAGTGATAGTGTTAATAAAAGCTTCTACTCCACTACGGTGTGGTTCATCTAAGGTACCTTCAAAGGGTATTTTGCAAACCTCGCAAAATTCAGCTAATGTCATCTCCTTAACAACGTCATATAAATGGAACTCTACTGTTGGAGGTGATTTCTTTGGGAAAAAGTAGAAGTTCTGCACAAAAGTATTTGTGAGTAAGAGATACTGATGACGTTGGTCGCGGAGGAAGTTGGTGAGGCCGGCGTTCTCAATTAATAGATAGAAATCCTCATAAATCTCGGCTCTCCTCAAGAAGTCATCGGAAGGCCATTCACATGGCCGAACCTCCGCGATACGAGGCAATTAAATTTGGACTTCGGTTCTTTTTCCTTTTGTTTCTCCTTAGAGCTTCGGCTCGACGAGCCCCTCAAAAGTCTCTTCATTATTTCTGAAACAATTTGAAATTTTTAGTAACTTCAAACAAAAGTGAACCAACTTCAATAAAACTGATGGCAACTACTCATACAAGTGCCTAGAGCATATATCAAGCATTAGAACTACTTGGAACCATATAAATTTGACATGCAAGCTCAAGAACATTGGTCACCTATTCAGCACAAATTTGCAATGAATAAAACACTAGAACAAAAACTAATTGGACCAATGGAGGAGTCACATACCAAGGAACAATCTCCCCAAGCAGTTTTGCGAGAGGTGCTTTGAGCAAGGAGATCAAAAATCACAGCAAAAGCGGCTGGAACACGAGCTTGAGTTGGTTTTTCGGGTTTGTGTGAGACAGAGGAAGAAGATGGGTGCAGGGATAAGTGGAGGAGGGCCACCGTGGGCCCACGAGGCAGGGGGCGTGCCCAGGGGGGGTAGGGCGCGCCCTCCACCCTCGTGGCCAGGTGGCAGCTCCCCCCGCGGTAATTTTTGCACTAAAAATCCTCAAATATTCCCGGAAAAATCATATTAAATTGGCATAGCATTATGAGAATTTTTATTTTCGGGATATTTTTATATTGCACGGATAAGTCGGGAGACAGACAGAAAAAAATACTATTTTACTTTATTTCTACTAAGTAACAGAAAATATAAAGAGGGTACAGAAGGTTGTGCTTCTAGTTTCATCCATCTCATGCTCATCAAAAGGAATCCACTAACAAGGTTGATCAAGTCTTGTTAACAAACTCATTCCGATTAACATGAAACCAGAGAAATTTCGAATGACACTATGTTACCTCAACGGGGATATGGACATCCCCAATAATAAGTATATCATATTTCTTCTTGAAAGTAGGGAGAGGAAATTCAAAACCTCCAAATATAATTGATGGAATTTTTCCAATAGAGTTGATACTATAAACTTGAGGTTGTTTCCTTGGGAAGTGTACCGTGTGCTCATTACCATTAACATGAAAAGTGACATTGCCTTTGTTGCAATCAATAACAGCCCCTGCAGTATTAAGGAAAGGTCTTCCAAGAATAATAGACATACTATCATTCTCGGGAATATCAAGAATAACAAAGTCCGTTAGAATAGTAACGTTTGCAACCACAACAGGCACATCCTCACAAATACCGACAGGTATAGCAGTTGATTTATCAGCCATTTGCAAAGATATTTCAGTAGGTGTCAACTTATTCAAGTCAAGTCTCGATATAAAGAGAGAGGCATAACACTAACACCGCTCCAAGATCACATAAAGCAGTTTTAACATAATTTCTTTTAATGGAGCATGGTATAGTAGGTACTCCTGGATCTCCAAGTTTCTTTGGTGTTCCACCCTTAAAAGTATAATTAGCAAGCATGGTGGAAATTTCAGCTTCAGGTATCTTTCTTTTATTAGTAATGATATCCTTCATATACTTAGCATAAGGATTTGTTTTGAGCACATCGCTTAATCGCATACATAAAAGATAGGTCTAATCATTTCAGCAAAGCACTCAAAATCCTCATCATCCTTTTTCTTGGATGGTTTGGGAGGAAAAGGCATGGGTTTCTGAACCCATGGTTCTCTTTCTTTACCATGTTTCCTAGCAACGAAGTCTCTTTTATCATAACGTTGATTCTTTGATTGTGGGTTATCAAGATCAACATCAGGTTCAACTTCTACATCATTATCATTACTAGGTTGAGCATCATCATGAACATCATCATTAACATTTTCACTAGGTTCATGTTCATTATGATGAAATGAAGACTAGCACAGAGTACAGAAAGCGTAATCACAGGATAACACAAGATGAAGACAAACAGACTGAAGAAATTGAACTGAGGAAATTGAGAAAGTCTTCAATCAAAGTCTTCAAACACAGATATGAACAAACACTCAACACAGTAATGAGGAAATGAAAGGGTTGAGGAAATAGAACCGGTTAGGTTGGTGAAGACAATGATTTGGTAGACCAGTTCCAACTGCTGTCTCAGTTGTACGTCTAGTTGGAGCGGCTGAGTATTTAAACTCGAGGACACACAGTCCCAGACACCCAGTCGCTGAGCACGCAGCTCAGGACAGCAAGTCCTCACCGTATTCTCCTTGAACTAAGGTCACACAGACCTCGTCCAATCACTCGTGGTAAGTCTTCAGGCGACTTCCAAACCTTCACAGACTTGGTCACTCGACGATCCACAATTCCTCTTGGATGCTCTAGACCTTGACGCCTCACCGTCTGGAAGAAGCACAGTCTTCAAAGGTAACAAGCGTCGGATCCACGCAGGATCAATCTCTTCAGTGATGCTCAATCACTTTGGGTTTGTAGGGTTTGGTTTTGGGTTTTCCTCACTTTCGATGATTTTCGCTCAAAGTCCTCGGAGGGTGGGTTGCTCTCAAATGACAAGTGTCAAGTTCTCTCGGAGCAGCCAACCAGCTAGTGGTTGTAGGGGGCGGCTATTTATAGCCTAGGGAGCAGCCCGACATGATGAGACATAAATGCCCTTCAATGATATGACCGTTAGGTGGATAAGATATTTTGGGACAGTGGCGCAAGAAGACAAGAACGGTCGGAAATTTGAATCTCAAATTCCTCGGGGCTATCATGTTCCTCATTTGTAGGCAATCCAAGACCGGCGAATTGTTAACTCCTCGCCGAACAAATTCCTCAACACCGTAAGAACTTCGTCTCATTCTCAAGAAATTGACTGAACTGTATGAGATTTCCAAAGGCTTCACTCAAGGGATTGGTAGGTGTAGGATTTTGAGTTGAGCATCACATGGAAATTTTTCCTTAGTATTTCCTCGACCCCTTTAACGATGACGGTGTATCCTATGACTCAAGAAAGAGAAAATGAAACTACGAAAACAAAAGTCTTCACGCTTCATGTTCCTCAAATGAATACCAAGTCTTCAAGGTCACACCAATTTCTTCACTTTCAAAGTCTTGAAAAGTCTTCGAATATCAAAGTCTTCATCGAAGAACTTCATTTTAAGGGTCGACTTTCTCTGTAAATATCAAACTCCTCATAGACTTATAGACCTGTGTACACTCACAAACATTAGTTCCTTAACCTATAAGTCTTCAATCCACCAAAATCACTAAGGGCACTAGATGCACTTACAATCTCCCCTTTTGGTGATTGATGACAATATAGGTTAAGTTTTCAACGGGATAAACATATGAAGTGTAAATACTGATAATGAGGAATTTGATTGCAAGATATAGAAGAACTCCCCCTGAAGATGTGCATAGTGAGGAATTTGCTTCTGAGGCAATGCACATTTTGAAGAGTTGAATCATGGAGATCTCCCCCTATATCTTGTAATTCATACACGCATTTGACATATAATATGAAGAATTTGAAATGCATGATGAAATATGGTGCTTGATGTAATTCAGCATGCGTGCGATAACATTAATGAGGAACAAGCATGCAAAATAACGCATCAAGAGTATCAGAGCTCAAGAAGCTCAAGAGAATCAGAGCATAGTGCAAGAGCATAGTGCATCAAAAGTATCAAAGCACCATCGGGTTTAAGATTACAACTCGATCCAATAAAAAGTTTCAGAAGAACGGGAGTTGTAACTTAACAAAAATAATTTGATGTATATGGGCAATAAAATAGACCCGCTTGAAGACTAACTCAAATTTCTCCCCCTTTGTCATCGAATGACCAAAAGGATCAAAACTGAGGACTAACGCTCCTGAAGAATTTCAAGTTGAAGAAGGAGCGCGGCGTTGTTGGGGTCGGTTGTTGTAGTAGGACCTGCCGCGTGTCGCCCAAGTCTTCATTTTCATCGATGTCACGCGAAGAAGAATAGGAGCTGGCCACCAAGGAAGGAACTTTGACCTTCTTGTATTTCTTCGAGGAGGTGCGACCAGTCAAATTCTTCCTTGAGTCCCATTGTCGTCGCTTCTTCCGACTTGAACACATGTGAAAGAACAGCCAGTGCGTTTGAAGGTTTGATGGAGGTAGTAGTGGTTTTTCTTCACTGCATTGTGTGTTGAAGTCATGTTGTGAAGAATTGAACCAAACTGACGCTTGACCCATTTATGATTGCGATCAACCTTCTGATGAAGACTGAGGAGTAACTCACGATCAGTCATCACCCTGGGTGCAGTAGCTTGAGGACTTTGCTTGACTGAGGTATTTGCGGCAAAGTCATGTGTGGCAGAGTCATCATTGGTGGAGTAGGTGCTGCTTTGCGAAACTGTCCATCCAATGGACGAATGCCTTCATCGATAACAGCAGTAGCCTTGCCCTTGTCATCAGCTGAGGTAAATGTCCGTTTGAGGACTTCAATCGGGGGCAAGTAGCTGCAGTGGTTCAGAGTATCAGCCTTGTAATTGAGTGAAGACCTTGTCCTGATGAATCTCATTATCCAAGGCGCATAAGGCTTCAGCTCAAATGGTGACATAGCAATGTTTGCGAGTCCTCATGAAGAAATCATGGAAGTTGGCGGAACGCAATGGATGATGTTGAAAAGCATATTCTTCATGATGCCAACGACTTCTTCATCATTCGAGTCGTGGCCTTTGATAGGAATCATTGTCTTCGTCAGAATCCGATAGACAGTCCGAGGCACATACAATAATTCCTTGACGAGGAATTTGGTTCTTGGGGCCTGCCTTGGCTTCAAAGGCTTCATCAGCACTTGCATATAGTGATTTGAAAGTTCGGTTCATTGTAGATACAACGAGCACCATCAAGTGGAGGACTGAGTGGTAGAGCACGAAGCAATTCAGTTCTTGGTGCCTTGTAGTGAGTATTTTCAGACATCGATCTAATACCCATGAGTTCACGTCTTGGCGTCTCCAAGTGATGTGCAGCGTTGCATAGAATTGAAGAATGAGTTCTTCATTCCAGTCACAGATATCAGTGCAGAAATTCAGAAGTCCTTTGTCGTGAAGAACACTGAGAACTGGCTCAAAGCCTGGCAGAGACTCCATGTCCACATGAGGAATATGAGCATGATCGAAGACTTTGTCTTTGTTGAAGAGCACTGAGGAATAGAAGTTGGCTTGGCTGGTAGTCCAGAAACGCCTCTTCCTTATGCGAGCAGAATCAGCAGAATCATATGGATTATAGTTAGTGAAGAATACGTGCTCGGCAAAGAAATCTTCAGCCTTGAACTTTTGTTTGCTTGAGAACGGATTCTTTTGCTTGGGCAGAGGGGTGTCGGTGAGTTGCATCACCACCTCAGGAATCGCGAGCTCAGGTTCTTCAGGCTGAGGGATTTCTTGTTCCTCAACAGGTGCAGTCTGAGGATCAGCAGCAGCAGGTTCATCAGCACTAGTGGCTGGAATTTCTTCATGCACAGAGCAAGTGGGTTGAGTTTCTTCAGAGTTCATTTGAACTGTTGTTGCAGGGACTGAGGAATCTGTTGGAGCGGGGTGAAGAGAGGAGTATTGGGATGCTGACTTTCCCAAAGTCATCATTCATCACAGTGTGGTGCACCCTATATCCACATCTTCATCTTTAATTTCCTCAACACCAGCCTCTTCACCGTGAACCGAGGCATAGGTGAGAAATGATCGGGTTGAAGGGATTGCATCCACTTCAATTTCTTCATCAATCTGCTCTGACGAAGTACCAGAATGATGTTCTTCATCAGATCCGAGTGGGATCTCATAGTCTTCTCCAAAAGGAACAAGGTCCTTTGATGGCATGGAGGAAATCGGAACAGCATCAATTGGATTTTCGAGTGAGCTGGTCATTGGCTTCATTTTCTTCGCAGCCGAAGAATTTGACACAACTAATGCCTTCCTTTTCTTCACTGCAGCTCGTTCTGCAGCCTTGGTTTTCTTCACATCAGAGGCAGATGGAAGAATTGGAGTTGGTGTTGGTGCAGGAGGAGCTGAGGAATCTGGTTGAATTTCCTCAGGCGCAACTGATGCAGGTTCCCTGTCTTGTTCAGTTTCTTCAGGCGCACCACTAGTGGATGCCCTGGTAATTTCTTCAGCGGCTGGAATGGGATCATCAGCCTTGGAACTAGCATTTTCATCAGCCGCCTGAACTTCATCAGTGGTCTTGGCATGTTCTTCGATCGGCTGAGAGGCTTCACTGAGGAATTTCATGTTGCGTTAGGGCAGCAACATTGGTGAATTTCTTCGTCGATTGCGAATCGACCTTGGCTCCTTGCCAATCAGCATAATAAGAATCGAAGTTTTTGCTGAGGTCTTGAATTTCGTCTGGACCTTGAGAAGTTCCTCGGTGTCATTTTGACAACGTTTTCTTGAGAACTTCTCCTTTACGTATTGAGCCTTCTTGATCTCTCTTGCCTTTTCAAACTTCCATTTCTCTTGGCGATGAAATGGGTCAACATATGACTTTGTCCAGGGTCGATGAAAATCAGGCATAGGGTATTTGGATCCTTGTGCGGAGATCAATATAATCGAGGATTTTCCTCGGATCAACAGCGATGGCACAAATGTGCCTTTGGCTCTAGCGGCCCTTTCTTGGCGATCTCGATGATTTCGCAAGTTCATCATCGAAGCTTCATCATCGAAGGCACATGGAATGCAACCTGTTTCTTCTTTGGACTTGGCGAGGACCTCGTCCATTTGTTGCTTTGGTCTTCAGCAGAGTCGGACGGATGATGAAATTGGTGCTGCTGAGAACTTCTTTGAAACACGAGGCAATCGAGAAACCAGCAGTCCTTTGACATGTAGCCAGATGCATAGGAGCTGAGGACTTTGAAGGAGCTGTTGAGGACTTTGGTGGAGCTGTAGCAGTGTGAGGAATTTGCCTTGAGGGCGCTGCTGAGGAACTTGGCCGTGAGGGCGCTGATGGTGAAGCACTTGGCTTATGGGTAGGCTTCTTTGGCATGGATTTCCTCGGTTTGACCGAGGCCTCAGTAGCAGTAGCAGTGGCAGAATCCTCATTGAATTTCTTTACTGCCTCCTTGGCTTGTCTTGCCAATTTAGCTTGGCGCTTAGCCCATTCTTCAGGAAAGTCCTCACCACGTTTGATGCTTGTGGAATCAGCTACTTGGCCAGGTGCCAATGGAGCTCTTGGGCATGGAGGATTGAGAGCGAATTTCTTCATGTACTTTGGAGTCACATATTTGTATTCCCTCCATTCCCTTGCCCATCTCCGTTCAATCTTCAGAATGCGCACCTTGCGCTGATTTTTGGTTTCTTTGCCAAATTTTGCTTCATCAGGTGTGCAATAGTCAGCATAAATTTCCTGTGGGATTTCAAACGCAGTCATAACCTCAGGTTTCTTTCCTCCTTTCTGTGGCTTCTTACCGTCTGCCATATTCTTCAGTTGAGGAATTTGAACAATTGAGTTCTTTGAAGAAGTATGCAGTTTTTCTTCGAGGAACGCTGCAAATGAGTTAAGTTGATGAGAACCTAGTGATTCAGCAGCAGACATGAGTACCTGTGAACAGATTATAGTTGCGAGGAATTTGGAGAGGTCATATCGCGTTCTCGAAGGTTTTCAAAAGAACAAGTTTTGAGGATTTTGACCAGATGAGCCTTGAAGAATTTCACTAAGCGTTCTTTGTCTTAGGTTCGAGTTGTACAGATCGAGGATCCACACAATTGAGGAATCTTGAAGAAAATGGTTGCTTAGAGAAACGAATCAAGAGCATATAGCTTGTGAGGTGTTTGTGTGTGAGGATTTGAAGAATAAAACACCTTTGAAGATTTTGTAGTGTAAGATTTGGATCAACGAGGGTAGTAAAAGTAACTTTTATTTACCCTAAATGAAGAACACGATTTAACTGGTGCTGTAGATGTGAAGCTCGTCTGTTCAGATCTTCCACGCCCTAACTTGGCGGAGGATGACAGCTACTGGCGGGCGGAGTGAGGATTTCCATGATTGGCGCGAGTACGTCGGCGACGAGGTCGAGGCAGTGAAGCTCTTCCTCACCGGTGACGATGGAGTAGCGGCGGCGCTAGGGTTTGAGGAGCTCGAGCGGGAGAGAGAGATCGAGCGGAGTAAAAGAAGTGAGGAAGGGGAGTGGGGGTATATATAGCCACGATGAAAAACTGTTCGCCCGAAGATTTTTGGGACGAACGTGCCCCTGACCATTCTCCTTCTCACGACATGTGTCACCCACGTACTGTGTAGTGGAGATCATGTACGATCGTGGGTGAATAAAATAATGCATCGTGGGATGCGGAACGGTTTGAGCGGCAAAACCGAAAATTTGGATAAGATCAGTTTTAAAGTTCCGTTCGCAATTTCTTCAGGTGACAAGGACACAAAGAAGATTTTGAGCGAGTTTCAAATAGAACGCACATGAAGAATTTGTGAATAGATTGGGTTGAGTATAGCATAGAGGGGAAGGGTCCGATCACATTCACTTAGCGAAAAAGCAGCTTGAAGAAATAACTATAAGTGAATGTCAGTAGAGGACATAAACCCATATATATATATATATATATATATATATATATATATATATATATATATATATATATATATATATATATATATATATATATATATAGCCAATGAACAAAGACGACGGAAACAGTGAAGATTTACAAAAGTTGAAGAATTTGAAAAAGCAAGAATTTCAAAACTGAGGAAAATTCAAATTGAAGATTTTGAACTTTCGTGGTGGCGTGACCCACCAGATAAGAATGATGATTTCAGACACCGCGTACAATTGTCGTGGGTTTACGAGAATCAAATTCTTCATTAATTTCTTCACACTTAGAGTGTTATTCTTCATTGATTGAAGAAAAACGTTTCTTCATGTGTTGCACATCTAAGTCATCAATTTTGCATAAGTGTTAGGATGTGTGTCTTTTTCAAAGAACATTCAAAGATTCTAAGATATTTAGCTCACACCGCAACTTGCTAAATCTCTTCTCATCCAAGGTCTTAGTGAAGATATCGGCTAGCTGTTCTTTAGTCTTCACGTGCTCGATGGAGATGTCGCCCTTCAACACATGATCACGAAGAAAATGATGACGAATCTGAATGTGCTTTGTCTTCGAGTGCTGAACTGGGTTGTGAGCAATCTTGATGGCACTCTCATTGTCACAGTAGAGAGGCACATTCTTCACGTTGATGCCATAGTCCTTAAGAGTTTGCTTCATCCATAGCAATTGAGCACAACACGAGCCAGCAGCAATGTATTCATCTTCCGAAGTAGACAGTGATACGCAGTTCTGTTTCTTCGAGGACCAACAGACCAAAGATCGTCCGAGGAAATGACAAGTGCCGAAGTTGACTTGCGGTCCACACGATCACCAAAGATAGTCGAGTCGAATATCCAATGAGATCAAAAGCGAGTCCTTGGGGTACCATAATCCTAGTGTTGGTGTGTGAGCTAGATATCAAAGAATATGCTTCACAGCCTTATGGTGTAATTCCTTCGGTGCAGCTTGAAATCGGGCACACATGCAAACACTAAGCATTATATCTGGCCTAGATGCACATAAGTACAATAAAGAACCAATCATGGGCGGTATACCTTGTGATCAAGTCAATACCATTTTCATCGATTGCATAGATGGCCATTTGTGGGCATAGGAATTTTAGCGCCTTTGCAATCTTGCATGCCAATTTCCTCGAACATCTTTGAGGTATTTCTCTGAGATATGATTATGCCATTGTGTTGTTGATTTAATTTGAAGACCTAAGAAGAATTTCAACTCTCCCATCATAGACATTTGATATTCTTCACTCATCATATAGGAAAATTCATCACTATAACGTTGGTCAAGACACCAAAGATAATATCATCAACATATATTTGGCACACAAACAGTTCACCATCATAAGATTTAGTAAAGAGAGTAGGGTCGAGTGAACGGGTGTGAAGCCATTCTTCACGAAGAATTCCTTCAATGTATCATACCACGCCTGTGGGGCTTGTTTGAGACCATAGAGGGCCTTACTAAGTCTGAAGACTTTGTCGATTCTTTGGATCTTCAAAACACAGGGGTTGAGCAACATATACTTCTTCCTCAAGCTTACCATTGAGGAATGCACTTTTCACATCCATTTGATATAAGATAATATCATGATGATTAGCATAAGCAAGTAATATCTGAATAGCCTCAAGTCTAGCAACAGGTGCAAAAGTTTCATCGAAATCAATTCCTTCAACTGTGTGTAGCCTTGAGCTACCAATCGTGCCTTATTCCTTACCACAAGACCATTTTCAACTTGCTTGTTGCGGTAGATCCACTTTGTGCCAATGATATTATGCTTGCGAGGATCTGGACGTTTGACCAGTTCCTTACATTGTTGAGCTCGAACGATGTAATTTTTCTTGCATAGCCTGAATCCACCGGTTCGAAATGCTTCATCTACCTTAGTGGGCTCTGTGATGGAGACAAAAGCATAGTGCCCACAAAAGTTAGATAAATGTGAAGCTTTTGGCGTGTGAGAGGACTGGCGCTTCAATGTCATCGATGATCTTCTCCACTTGCACTTCTTTTGCAACGCGACGATGAGCTGGTTGTCGTCGAGGAATTTGATCATTTTCCTCGGCACCATTGTCTTCACATTATCTTGGTGCATCACCGGCGTTCTTGGCGTCAGAATGAATTCTTGACAGATTCTTTAGTAGGAATGACATCCTCAGTTGCCTTGAACTTGATAGATTCCTCAGGTGCTTGTTCATCTAACACAGAAGGTAGGTGCTCTCTTTGCGAGCCATTAGTTTCATCGAACTGCACATCTACAATGTCAACAATCTTGTGAAGAGCGATGTTGAATACTCTGTAGGTGTGCGAGTCCTTTCCGTAACCAAGCATAAAACCTTCATGTGCTTTCGGTGCAAATTTAAAATTGTGATGAGGATCTCTAATCCAGCATTTAGCACCGAAGACTTTGAAATAACTTACATTGGGTTTCTTGTCAGTGAGGAGTTCATAGGCAGTCTTCTTGAAGAATTTGTGAAGATATACTCTGTTGATGATGTGGCACGCAGTATCAATTGCATCAATCCAAAAAGCGACTAGGCGTTTTGTATTCATCAAGCATAGTGCGAGCCATCTCAACAAGAGTTCGGTTCTTGCGCTCCACGACGCCATTTTTTGAGGAGTATAAGGAGCAGATAACTCATGAGTAATACCAAGTTCATCAAGATAGGCATCAAGACCGAATTCTTGAACTCAGTTCCATTGTCACTCTGATGTGTTTGATCGTCACACCAAAGTTAGTTGAAGCCCTCGAG
>JAHIAM010005009.1:0-37780 GCA_021605205.1 Aegilops longissima | reverse complement strand
ACATTGGATGCCATTGATAACGGGATCACATCATTAGGAGAATGATGATGGACAAGACCCAATCCTAAGCATAGCACAAGATTGTGTAGTTCGCTTTGCTAGAGCTTTTCCAATGTCAAGTATCTTTCCTTAGACCATGAGATCGTAACTCCCCGATACCGTAGGAGTGCTTTGGTGTACCAAACGTCACAACGAATCGGGTGACTATAAAGGTGCACCATGTATCTCCAAAAGTGTCTGCTGGGTTGTCACGGATCGAGATCGGATTTGTCACCCGTAATACGGAGAGGTATCATCGGCCCACTCGTAATGCATCATCATAATGAGCTCAACGTGATCAAGTGTTTGGTCACGGATCATGCATTACAAGATGAGTAAAGTGACTTGCCGAACGAGATTGAATGAGGTATTGGGATACCGACGATCGAATCTCGGCAAGTAACATACCGATTGACAAAGGGAATTGTATACGGGTTGCTTGAATCCTCGACATCGTGGTTCATCCGATGAGATCATCGAGGAGCATGTGGAGCCAACATGGGTATCCAGATTCCGCTGTTGGTTATTGACCGGAGAGTCGCTCTCGGTCATGTTCACGTGTCTCCCAACCCGTAGGGTCTACACACTTAAGGTTCGGGTGACGCTAGGGTTGTATGAATATGAGTATGCAGCAAACCGAAAGTTGTTCGAGTCCTGATGAGATCCCTGACGTCACGAGGAGTTCCGGAATGGTCCGGAGGTAAAGAATTATATATAGGAAGTGCAGTTTCGCCATCGGAGAGTTTCGGGTCACTGTATTGTACCGACCACCGAAGGGTCCCGGTATCCACCGGTGGGGCCACTTATCCCGGAGGGCCTCAGGCTGAAGTGGGAGGAACCAGCCCTCGGTGGGCTGGTGCGCCACCCTTGGCTCTCGCGCCTAGGGTTGAAACCCTAGGGGGGGCGCCCACTTGCCTTGGGGGCAAGCATCCCTTGGCCGCCGCCTTTGGGAGATCTAATCTCAGGCCGGGCGCCTCAGGGGCCTATATAAAGGGGGAGGAGGGCTGCACCTTGCACCTGCGCCTCCCCTCGCTACACCTCTCCTCTCGCAGAAGCTCTGCTGGCTCGGCCGAACCCCGCTGCATCCACCACCATGCCGTCAGGTTGCTGGATCTTCATCAACATCTCCTCCTCCTTGCTGGATCAAGGTGGAGACGCCATCCGCCCGCACGTGTTGAACACGGAGGTGCCGTCTGCTCGCACTTGGTCATCGGTGATTTGGATCATGACGAGTACGACTCCTCAACCCTGCTCACTTGAACGCTCGCCGCGATCTACAAAGGTATGTAGATGCACTCCTATCACTGTTGCTAGATGAACTCATAGATGGATCTTGGTGAAACCGTAGGAAAATTTTATTTTCTGCAACGCTCCCAACAAAGGCATCATGAGCTAGGTCTATGCGTAGTTCTCTATTGCACGAGTAGAACACAATTTGTTGTGGGCGATGTTGTCAACCTTCTTGCTGCTACTAGTCTTATTTTGCTTCAGCGGTATTGTGGGATGAAGCGGCCCGACCGACCTTATACGCACGATTACGTGAGACAGGTTCCACCGATCGACATGCACTAGTTGCATAAGGTGGCTAGCGGGTGTCTGCTCTCCCACTTTAGTTGGAGCGGATTCGACGAAAAGGGTCCTTATGAAGGGTAAATAGAAGTTGACAAATCACGCCAGGTTTTTTCGTAGGTAAGAAAACGCTTTGCTAGAACCCTATTGCAGCCACGTAAAAGATGCAACAACAATTAGAGGACGCCTAACTTGTTTTTGCAGCAATTGCCTTGTGATGTGATATGGCCAAAAGTTGTGATGTATGATGATTGATATATTGTGATGTATGAGATCATGTTCTTGTAATAGGAATCATGACTTGCATGTCGATGAGTATGACAATCGGCAGGAGCCATAGGAGTTGTCTTAATTATTGTATGACCATGCGGTCATTGATTCAACGCCATGTAATTACTTTGCTTTATTGCTAAACCGTTAGCTATAGTAGTAGAAGTAATAGTTGGCGAGCAACTTCATGGAGACACGATGATGGAGATCATGATGATAGAGATCATGGTGTCAAGCCGATGACAAGATGATCATGGAGCCCCGAAGATGGAGATCAAAGGAGCTATATGATATTGGCCATATCATGTCACTACTATATAATTGCATGTGATGTTTATTATGTTTATGCATCTTGTTTACTTAGAACGACGGTAGTAAATAAGATGATCCCTTATAATAATTTCAATAAAGTGTTCTCCTAACTCGCGCTGCTGCTAAAGTTCGTCGTTCAAGCACCACGTGATGATCGGTGTGATAGATTCTCACGCTCACATACAACGGTGTAAGACAGTTTACACATGCAAAACACTTAGGTTAACTTGACGAGCCTAGCATGTACAGCATATGGCCTCGAACACAAGAGACCGAAGGTCGAACATGAGTCGATGGAAGATACGATCAACATGGAGATGTTCACCGACGATGACTAGTCCGTCTCACGTGATGATCGGACACGCCTAGTCGACTCGGATCATGTAACACTTAGATGACTAGAGGATGTCAAATCTGAGTGGGAGTTCATTATATAATTTGATTAGATGAACTTAATTATCATGAACATTAGTCTAAAATCTTTGCAAAATGTCTTGTAGATCAAATGGCCAACGCCATGTCACCATGAACTTCAACGCTCCTAGAGAAAACCAAGTCTGAAAGATGATGGCAGCAACTATTCGGATCGGGTCCTAACCCGAGGATCATCCTCATAGCTGCCAAGAAACAATATGTCCTAGAAGCACCGCTAGGTGACGCACCCATCCCAGCAGAACCAAGACGTTATGAACGCTGGCAGTCTCGGCACGATGATTACCCCTCGCTCAAGGCGGCATGCTTTACAGCTTAGAACCGGGCTCCAAAAGCGCTTTTGAGCAACACGGAGCATATGAGATGTTCGAGGAGCTGAAATGGTTTTCCAAGCTCATGCCCGGTCGAGATATGAAGTTCCGACAAGTTCTATAGTTGTAAGATGGAGGAAAATAGTTCTGTTAGTGAGCACATACTCAAAATGTCCGGGTTGCACAACCGCCATTCCCCAATTGGACATTCACCTCCTGACGAGGCGATCATTGACAGAATCCTTCAATCAGCCCCACCAAGCTACAAGAGCTTTGTGATGAACTACAATATGCGGGATGGTGAAAACTATTCCTGAAGTATTTTCAACGCTAAAGTCGGCAGAGGTAGAAATCAAGAAAGAACATCAAGTGTTGATGGTCAATAAAACCACTAAGTTCAAGAAGGGCAAGGTAAGAAGAACTTCAAGAAGGACGGCAAGGATGTTGCCGCCTGCAAGCCAGCTTGCCGGAAGAAGTCAAAGAATGGACCCAAGCCCGAGACAGAGTGCTTTTATTGCAAAGGAAGGGTCACCGAAGCGGAACTGCCCCAAATACTTAGAAGACAAGAAGGCCGGCAACACTAAAGGTATATTTGATATACATGTAATTGATGTGTACCTTACCAAGATGTAGTAACTCCCGGTATTTGATACCGTGTCGCTGCTCATATATGTAACTCACAGCAGGAGCTGCGGAATAAGCGGAGATCGCGGCGACGAGGTGACGATGCGCTGCCGGAATGGTTCCAAGGTCGATGTGATCGCTCGCCGGCACGCTACCTCTACATTTACCTACGGGATTAGTTTTAAACCTCAATAATTGTTATTTAGTGCCAAGTTTGAGCATGAACATTGTATCGTGATCTCGCTGAAAAGTAGATGGCTACTCATTTAAACCGAGAATAATGGTTGTTCTACTTATATGAGAGATATGTTTTATGGTCATGTCTGATGGTTAATGGTTTATTCTTAATGAATCTAACGTGATGTTACACATATTCATAGTGTGAATACCAAAAGATGTAAAGTTGATAACGATAGTCCCACATACTTGTGGCACTCGCCGCTTTGGTCACATTGGTGTCAAGCGATGAAGAAGCTCCATGCTGATGGAATTTTAGAGTCTCCCAATTATTAACCATTTGACACATGCAACCATGCCTCATGGGCAAATGACCAAGACTCCGCTTCTCCGAACAATGGAGCGAGCAACCAACTTATTGGAAATCATACATACCGATGTAAAAGCGTCCAATGAGCATTGAGGCTCGTGGAGGATATCGTTATGTTCTCACTCACCGATGACTTGAGTAGATATGGGTATGTCTACTTGATGAAACGTAAGTCTGAGACCTTTGAAAAGTTCAAGGAATTTCAGAATGAGGTAGAGAATCAACGTGACCAAAAATAAAGTTCTTACGATCAGATCGTGGAGGAGAATATTTAAGTCACGAATTTGGTACACACTTAAGGAAATGTGGAATCGCTTTCACAACTCACGCCACCGAACACCTCAAAGATAACGGTGTGTCCGAACGTCAGAATCGCACTCTATTGGATATGGTGCGATCTATGATGTCTCTTACAGATTTACGCTATCATTTTGGGGATACACTCTAGACACAACTACATTCACTTTAAATAGGGCACCGCCTAAACTGCTGAGACGACACCGTATGAATTATGGTTTGGGAAGAAACCTAAGCTGTCGCTTCTAAAAGTTTGGGGATGCGATGCTTATGTCAAGAAACTTCAACCTGAAAATGCGCTTCATAGGATACCCTAAGGAAACCATTGGGTATACCTTCTACCTTAGATCCGAAGGCAAGATCTTTGTTGCCAAGAACGGATCCTTTCTCGAAAAAGAGTTTCTCTCAAAGGAGTAAGTGGAGGAAAGTAGAACTCGATGAAGTACTACCTCTTGAACCGGAAAGTAGTGCAGCTCAGAAATTGTTCCCTGTGGTGCCTACACCGACGGAGAGGAAATTAATGATGATGATCAAGGTACTTTGGATCAAGTTGCTACTGAACTTCAGAGGTCCACAAGGACACGCTCCACACCAGAGTGGTATGGCAACCCTGTCCGGAAATCATGTTGTTGGACAACGTGAACCTTCGAACTATGAAGAAGCGATGGCGGCCCAGATTCCAACAAATGGCTTGAAGCCATGCAATCCGAGATAGGATCCATGTATGAAAACAAAGTATGGACTTTGACAGACTTGCCCGATGATCGCGAGCGATAGAAAACAAATGGATCTTTAAGAAGAAGACGGACGCGATGGTAATGTTACCATCTATAAAGCTCGACTTGTCGCTAAGGGTTATCGGCAAGTTCAAGGGGTTGACTACGATGAGACTTTCTCCCGTAGCTAAGTCAAGTCCGCTCAATCATGTTAGCAATTGCCGATACTATGATTATGAGATATGACAAATGGACGCCAAAATGACATTCCTTAACGGCTATCTTAAGGAAGAACTCAGATATGATGCAGCCGAAGGTTTTGTCGACCCTAAGAATGCTAATAAGGTATGCAAGCTCCAATGATCCATTTATGGGCTGGTGCAAGCATCTCGAGTTAGAACATTCGCTTGATGAGATGATCAAAGGCTTAGTTTATGCAGACTTATGGAGAAGCCTCATGCTTATAAGAAAGTGAGTGGAGCTCAGAGCATTTCTCATATTATATGTAGATGACATACTTTTGATGGGAAATGATATAGAACTTTTGGACAACATTAAGGCCTACTTGAATAAGAGTTTTTCAATGAAGGACCTTGGAGAAGTTGTTATATATTAGGCATCAAGATCTATAGAGATAGATCGAGACGCCTCATAGGTCTTTCACAAAGCACATACCTTGAAAAGATATTGAAGAAGTTCAAATGGATCAGTCCAAGAAAGGGTTCTTGCCTCAGACATAAGGTGTGAAATTGAGCTCGCTCAATGCCCACCACGGCAGAAGATAAAGAAGAGATGAGTGTCATCCCTATGCTTCAGCCATAGGATCTATTATGTATGCCATGCTATGTACTGCACTGATGTAAACCTTGCCGTAAGTTTGGTAGGAAGGTGCCAAATTAATCCCGCAAGGAACACCGGACATCGGTCAAGAATATCCTGAAGTACCGAAAAGGACTAAGGACATGTTTCGCTTATGGAGGTGACAAAGAGCTCGTCAGAAGGGTTACGCCGACGCTTAGCTTCACACGATCCGGATGACTCTAAGTCACAAACCGGATACGGTATATGTTGAATGGTGGAGCAAGAAGCTGGTGCACCGCAAGCGAGCGCGCCGTATGCGGATCTACATGTGAAGCGGAGTACATGGCAGCCTCGGAGGCAGCGATGAAGAAATTTGGGTGAAGGAGTTCATCACCGACCTAGAGTCATACCCAATGCGTCGGGCCGATCAAACTCTTCCGGACAACACCGAGCTATTGCACTTGCCAAGGAGCCCAGTGTTTCACAAGAAGACCAGGGACATCAAGCGCCGCTCAACTCCATTCGTGAAAATGTTCAAGATGGAGACATAGAAATTTGCAAAGTGCATACGGATCTGAATGTCGCAGATCCGCTGACTAAACCTCTTCCATGAAAGCAAAACATGATCAACACCGTAACTCTATGGGTGTTCGATTCATCACAATGTAACTAGATTATTGACTTAGTGCAAGTGGAGACTGTTGGAAATATGCCCTAGAGGCAATAATAAAAGGATTATTATTATATTTCCTTGTTTATGATAATTGTCTTTATTCATGCTATAATATTGTATTATCCGAAATCGTAATACACGTGAATACATAGACTACAACATGTCCCTAGTAAGCCTCTAGTTGACTAGCTCGCTGATCAATAGATAGTCATGGTTTCTCGACTATGGACATTGGATGTCATTGATAACGGGATCACATCATTAGAGAATGATGTGATGGACAAGACCCAATCCTAAGCATAGCACAAGATCGTAGTTCGCTTTGCTAGAGCTTTTCCAATGTCAAGTATCTTTCCTTAGACCATGAGATCGTAACTCCCGGATACCGTAGGAGTGCTTTGGGTGTACCAAATGTCACAACGAATCGGGTGACTATAAAGGTGCACCATGTATCTCCGAAAGTGTCTGCTGGGTTGTCACGGATCGAGATCGGATTTGTCACCCGACACGGAGAGGTATCATCGGGCCCACTCGGTAATGCATCATCATAATGAGCTCAAAGTGATCAAGTGTTTGGTCACGGATCATGCATTACGGCACGAGTAAAGTGACTTTTTGAACGAGATTGAACGAGGTATTGGGATACCGACGATCAATCTCGCAAGTAACATACGGATTGACAAAGGGAATTGTATACGGGTTGCTTGAATCTCGACATCGTGGTTCATCCGATGAGATCATCGAGAGCATGTGGGAGCCAACATGGGTATCCAGATCCCGCTGTTGGTTATTGACCGGAGAGCCGCCTCGGTCATGTCTCACGTGTCTCCCGAACCCATAGGGTCTACACACTTAAGGTTCAAGACGCTTAGGGTTGTATGAATATGAGTATGCAGCAAACCGAAAGTTGTTCGAGTCTCGATGAGATCCCTGACATCACGAGGAGTTCCGAATGGTCTGGAGGTAAAGAATTATATATAGGAAGTGCAGTTTCGCCATCGGGAGAGTTTCGGGGTCACTGTATTGTACCGACCACCGGAAGGGTCCCGGGCCCACCGGTGGGGCCACTTATCCCGGAGGGCCCTGGGCTGAAGTGGGGAGGAACCAGCCTCGTGGGCTGGTGCACCCCTTGCCCCCCTGCGCCTAGGGTTGAAACCCTAGGGGGGGGCGCCCACTGCCTTGGGGGCAAGCCCCTTGGCCGCCTTGGGAGATCTAATCTCCAGGGCCGGTGCTCTCTGGGACCTATATAAGGGGGGGGAGGCAGCCGCAGCTTGCACCGGCGCCTCCTCCCGCTACACCTCTCCCTCTCGCAGGCTCGGCGGCTCACGAACCTCGCCGTGATCCACCACCACGCCTGTCAGGTCGCCGGATCTTCATCAACCTCTCCTCCTCCTTGCTGGATCAAGGTGTGGAGACGCCATCCGCCCGCACGCAGTGTTGAACGCGAGGTGCCGTCTGCTCGACACTTGGTCATCGGTGATTTGGATCACGACGAGTACGACTCCTCAACCCCGCTCACTTGAACGCTCCGCCGCGATCTACAAAGGTATGTAGATGCACCCATCACTCGCTGTTAGATGAACTCATAGATGGATCTTGGTGAAACCGTAGGAAAATTTTATTTTCTGCAACGCTCTCAACAACAAGTGCCGCCCGTCTGGCCCATCTCGCTGCGACACATTAATGATACGCTGTTGCCGAGGAGGCTACTCCGCGCCACACGCCCGCCCCTCCGCCCGCCACCATTGCTATATAAACCGCTGCGCCGCCATAGCCGCAGCTATCTCGCATCCGCTCCTTTCTCCCCTGTTCACACCACTACTGCCCACCATGGCTTCTCGCGCCCAGCCGCTTTCGGGACGGGCGGACGACGGACCACAAGGAGATGGCAGCCATTGCTGCCGATCGCGCCGGCCGGGCAGCAGCCGGAGGACGACGACGCCCTAATGGAGAACATGGTAGTCGATGATCCGCGCCAACCCTCCTCCGCGTTATCTCGCCGGCAGTATTGCACCATGACCATCGGCGCAGGCCCGTGCTCCAATATATGGACAGGTGAGGCCGGCGTGAGGAGCAGTTCCGGAGGCGCAGCCGACGCCGCTTACAACCACCATCTCTCCAGAGCACCGCAGCGAGGGAGCAGATCGCCGCGAGCAAAGCGGAGAAGGAGGCGCTGCTCGACTTCGTACTGGCCTCGCCGCAAGGGCCGCCGAAGGCCGGGCGGTACCGCATGCGGTGGCGGAGGCTGCGCCGCCACAAAGAGGCTAGAAAAGAGGGCGGCGAAGCGGCGAGGCGTTGTTTGGCGAGACCGAGGACGAGGTAGAGGAGAATGCCGCCCGGCGAGTCTCGCCTCGCTGGCGCCGACGACGCTTCGCCCGCCGAGGCCCCGCGGGCGCCAACGAGGCAGTAGGACACCGCCGCTCCGCCGAGGCCCCGCGGCGCCAACAAAGGCAGAGGACACCGCGGGCTTCGCCGAGGCCCCACCTCGCCAAGCAACGCCGGGAGGATTTACCACTCCCGAGGCGCCGCCGCCGCAACGAGACAGAGGACATCGCCGATCCGCCGAGGCCCCGCCCGCTGCCAACGAGGCCACGCCACACGTAAAACGAGGAAGAGAGAACACGTAGGTCGCCGCCGCCGGTTCTAAGTAAGGCCACCTCGCTACCTCCGTTGAAGCTGCTAGGCGGGTTGACCATTGACGGCCGGTTAGCTTTTTGGCGGCGACGTGAGTCGGAGAGCTGCGCCGAGAAGAACGCTTATTCTACTTAATCGCTGGTGCGGTTATCGATCGACACGGGGCCCAACAGCCACATGTCGCTTACGCAACCGCACCTGCAGCTAAGTCACCAAGCTTCGCTCGCTCAACGGACATGTGGGTAGCTTCGTTAACTAATGATACCTCCAGCGCACTTTTTTAGTTTTTTTAGAAAAGGAGGATGACTCGCCTCGTGATTCGGGAGATGCATGCCACAAACACCCCTTTTAGTTGAAGAATGTATGAAATGTAATGAACCGCATGTTTATATGAACCATGGTGTATGAATGAATTTATTTCGATTAGTTCAATTCAGATCACCGCATTGGATGAACATGCAAAACAATACGCATTAGCATTATTCCTGTGGTGATCACCATGTTTGCAGAAGTTTACATGTACTCCTCCGTCCTTTCTAGTCTGCATACAAGTTTTGTCTCCAGTCAAAGTATCTCTACTTTGACCAATCTTATACAAAAAGTATGCACTTTCACAATGTGCGAAGTAAAAGGAATGTATGAGTACAAAGAGTTTGAGCAGCTTTTAGTGTTTCAGACATTGCAATCAAACACACAGCCTGGCAATTCATAGAGAACATTCAAAACAATCGATGATTATGCATCTCAACGACTCACATGTCGGAGGCAATATTTACTTCACAACTAAAGAATAAAGAAAAATTGATAGTCACGACAAAGAAAGGGAGTCCCATTAAAAATATCAAACGATATCTTGCTAAAATCAATGAGCAAAATTTGACAAGGTTGTCCCATTCCAAAATATCAAATGCCTACGATTGTGGAATGGGCAGGGTTTGCCATCAGTTCGACATTGACATGGCACCTCATGCTAAATAAACAGCTGTTCTTTTGTGCGCTCCACCAAAATCAACCAAATTCACAGTAGCTTGTATGATTTCGCCTTATATGTTGCAACGCCTTGAACTTATGGGCACCTCCTTTCTTGTGGTGGAAATGAATGATTCGATGTATTCATGAACATTTTGTGCAGCCTCCTGCTGAAATCAAGTTGAGCACCCCTGTTTGCACAAATACAAAAAGTGATTAGTATAAAGCAAACTGTAATATGAATTGACAAGCTTAACAGTACATACATGGAAAAATGGAACTCACCGTAAAGAATCCTAGAACAACATTGTACTCACAAGATCACAAAGCAAAAAATGGAGATTTGTCACCCTTCCGAGCTGAAGTTAGTTTGGTCTTGTGGGGAGTAATGTAACCATCCTTCAACTGCTCCTTCTGATGAGAAGATAGACATGGCTTCTTCATCCTGCCATAATCGGAACTAGTCACTTCACATACTCCATATTCTTCTTCAGAGGAAGATGATCCCTGTTTGCTCAAAAAAAGGAAAGGAAATATTTAAAACAGCACAAATGAAGCACTTCTCAAGGACAATACCACTTTTTCATGACAAGATTCTAAACAGTAGCACAACACCAATAGAGATGACAAAGCTCAATCATATGGATGAAATCAGGTGAGTACCAACATTTGTCGAGGTTGATTGTGTAGAGCATACAGATGAAGCACTTCTCCGAACCATCTGCTGCTATCTACGGGGTGGCCATGCTTACTATATACTCCTCGATTAGTTTAATGTTTCCAACATCTTCTTGTGCAGTTCCACTAAAATATATGGTATCTTCAAAGAAGATCCTGTTTGCACAAGTAGAGATAATTACGTATGGCATCAAATCAGTGGCAAAACAATTGCTCGCTCCACCCATAGCAATAAATTAAGATGCAAAACTATATCATTACTTGTGTCATCACAGCCCCAAAGGCTTCATTACAGCACCGGAGTTGATTTTGTTTTTCTTCCGCTTGTTCTTCCCTTCATCACTTGGTTCAATAATGCATAAGCTTCGCCTTCAATGTAAGATTTGGCATGTCAATTAGGGAGCAAAAGTATAGTACTAAACTTAATTTTCTGATGAAAGTGGCAAAATACAGGCCAACAGCCAGAAATATCCTTATCTTACCTCAATGGGATATTACGTGTACATACAGATTGGAAGTCTTGTTCCATTTGTGCAGTTCACTAAAATCAAGCAACATTATCGCATAAGTAGCACAACATATGAAAGCACACCGCAGAATCATGTGAAAGAAGGCTAGTAATCGACCTCTCATGATGCGGAATTCAAACAACTCACAAGAAGAAGATCTGAACCAAATTCGCTTTAACGGATAGGAAGTAAGATCTCCTCTGTGCAGTTCCACTAAGATCAAGCAATCAAGCTAACGTTGTCGGTGACATTTTGTTGAACTGCACAAAACACTCTTAAAACAAAAGTGTTTTGTGTAGTGCAACAAAAGGTCACAATGGCAACGAGGTGAAGTAGATAACCCTGTTTACACAGAGGTGCAAAGGAAACAATTAGTGGTCAATAACGGTGGATGACATGTAAGCCAACAAAAGAAGCATCTACCTTATCTAAATGGGAAAGAAAGCAAGACAAGAGCATTTCTCAAATGGTGGCATTGATTAATATTAACATAGAGATTATATTAACAATAAAATTTGTTAAACATGTAATTTGCTTTTAACTGTGGCATTGCATCAATTTTCCAAATGCATTATTAGAGGGTGTTTGTTTACGTGACATTTTGGTGTAGGGACTAAAAACTCCGTGTCACCACATCTAAACCAAACATGAGGGACTTTTCGACTAAAAGTGGGCATTTGGGACTAAAGAAAGAAGACCCCGAGGGAGTCTTTTTGGGACTTTTCCAACAGTTGCCCCGCCACGCATCGCACCTTGTTTCTATTAGTTCATTACTAGGGTAACATGGTCTTTATCATGTCATTTAATAACCTCTAGTCCATGTTTAGTCCCCGAACCAAGAAAGTAGGGACTAGGAGTTTTAACCAAACAGGCCTTAGATTAACAACAACTAATGAGTTGCACGGGACAGGGACGACCAGCACCATGTGCATCTACCGATGTACTCGTGGTCATGCACACTGTTGCAACAAAGAACAAACAACCAAGGAGCATATTTGTGTTGGTCCCAGCTTTGTTATCTTTAGACACCTTTCCCATGTGAGCGCAAAGAAATCTAGTCCCGCTCAAACTCTACAGCCTTGTCCCTTCCTTTCCTTTTTGAACTAGTACTTTCGCCCTTCCTTTCCTCTTTGAACCACGCCCCAGATTTATGCGATACAACTTTCCCACTACTTTCCCCATTCCTTTCCTCTTTGAACCACATCCTAGATTCATGCTATACAACTTTCCCCTTCATTTCTCTTTGAACCACGCCCTAGATTCATGCTATATACAACTTTTCCCACTACTTTCCCCACTCCTTTCCTCTTTGAACCACGCCCTAGATTCATGGTATACATGCAGCTAGAGCAATGCATGTGAGTAAGTAAAATATACCTTAAGGTTCTTGGGGCGTGGTTCGTGGGCGACGGACGATCACAAGAAGAAGGGTCGGAGGCCTCTCCCGCCACCGGGTGGAAAGTGAACAACAGCGCTGTAGGATTCCTCCTCGCCGACGGCGACAACGTTAAGCCTCCTTCCTTCCCGGCGGACGGATCCTGCCGGCTCTTTGAGCAGCAAAGTGAGGGGAGAGAGAGGCCAACGAAGTCTTGTTTAGATCTCGAGAGGGCGAGAGAGTGAAGAGAGCAACTACAAGCGCTGAGGCTCCAGCCGGAGAGGGCGAGAGAGTGTGAAGAGAGAAACTACAAGCGCCGAGGCTCCAAAGTGTGTATATATATATTGAGAGAGAGTGAAGCGTGCAAACCCTAGAAAACATTTTGACCACCAAAGAATCCTCCTGCAAAAATTATGCTCAAGTGTAGTTATCGAACCCGAGACCTCAAGTTTGATGAGCTAACAGGCTAACTAGCTACACAACCCTCCCGTTATGTTCAACGAGAGGAAAATAACCTTTATACATTCCTGCATTCGTGTGATAGGCATGCCATGTTTTTTTGTGTGTGTGGAGTCATTAGGATTTCAATCATAATCGTGTCATGTGGCTTTGGTGGTAAGACTATCCATAGTGGTGCCAAATAATGCAGCCTTAGTCACCTTACCTCTCTCCACGTAGTATGCTGGGTCCCACCAATGAGGGTGAAACAAACAAATTAATAAAAAAATTAAAAGCGCCAGCGTGTATCTTACTACCTCACACATCTCGCTACTTCTCGAACACCGTCCAATTGATCCTCTGTTCGCCATGCACTATTTTAAGTGAATCCTTATTATAACATGCACACAAATTTTGGGCACTTGTATTCGACTTAAGTCAAGGTGCCACCAGATCTCATATACTTACTACTCCTCCGCCTAGGTGTAATAAGTCACGTTAGAAGGTGCAACGAGACCAAGGTGTGTGCGTAGCGTGTGTGTTTAACAACATGTGTGTGTTAGAGAGTGCGACAGATCGACCTACTCCTACAGAGATATGGTGTGTAGTGTACGATTTAGCCGTGAGAGTCGGTGCATCCTCTCGCTTCCGGGCGTGTCCGTAGGGACATGCGACAACTGCCATGCCCGCCTCCTCGACCAGCCCGCCCACCCAAAGCCCCTCCATCGCTCTCAAGCACTTCCCGCCCGAACGGTCAGCCGCCCAAAGAATCGGTGCCGCATTCATGCCCGGCAGAGCGGACGCGACCTCTCACCGGGCGCAAGAGTGATGGTTGCTTCATCCGTCCAACTTATCGCTGGGTCTATGTGATTTGATGGCTCATTGGTCTTTATTATCGAGGTGGTAGGACTGTTGATGTCCCACGCCGCGTAAAGGAGGTAGTAGATTACAATTTTCCATTCTACAGCGGAGGAGTGCAAGAGCAGTGAAAACACGCAGGCTCAAGTGATTACATGGCCCACCTCACACTATCACCGCAACACCTAACTCTTTACATAGTACTCCTCCGCTCCTAAATATTACTAGATGAGTCCTCGCTGTTGTCATGAACAGCGTATATCTCTCTCACAAGAAAATTATCGATTTCATAGAACTAAAAAAAATCTATAACCGCATGACAAATGTGGTAGCCAAACTAAATAAACTCCCATCATCATTTAGATCATCCCACGAAGGAAAAAAGATCAGCCAACTCCTACTGCATAATGGGATTATATTTTTCTTTTGACATGTTAATGGGACTTAAAAGCTCACTTACATGCATGCTACGGTGCATGCTTGCATGCGACATGTTGATGTGATTTAAAACCCACTCACATGCATGTGCCACGGTATTTCTGCATGCTTGCATGTGGCTTAGTGTGGAGCCTCTCAACGCCTAGATCTGACGGCTATTATGACTGATTTACTTCATCTAACGGCTACGCTAATTTTGATGATGTGGCTCAAGGAGAGGATAGAGAATTCTAGTAGTGGGGCTAGCTATTACTAGTAGATAAGTCTTTGTAGAGATTCCACTAGGTGAACTACATACGGAACAAAATGAATGAATCTACACTTAAAATGCATCTATATACATCCGCATGTGGTTAATGGTGAAATCTCTACAAAGACTTATATTTAGGAACGGAGGAAGTACTAGTATAGTACTAGTACGCATCGTAATTTATCAGCGAGATAAATTTGTACAATGCTATGAAGCTTCCAGCCTCTGTTACATGTATCTTATGCCCAAGGTTGCCCATTGCAACATTTCATCAAATACAAAGGAGACTAACATGCATGCTATTGCATCTCAATGATTGATGATCATAGCAATATGTACTCCTCCATTCCAAAATAAGTGTCTCAACTTTGTGCAAACTTTAGTACAAAGTTGTACTACTACTAAAGTTGACACTTATTTTGGAACAGAGGCAGCTAAAGAAAAATGATCCATGCAGTCCCTAGCCCTTGAACCGTGAACCCCGACCAGGCTTCAATTTGTCGGCAACGCTCGAGCTTCCTAATAAATGAAGTTTGCAACCTTTTGACCATCGGATCATTTTGTGCAGTTTCACCAAAATCGAGATGAGCATCCTGTGGCAAAGAAATTGAAGAAGCGTGATTAGAATAAGATTACTAGGACTAGTTGATGAGACATAAACTCATCACAAATACAAGACGAGAAGCCAGAGAGGTATCAGTATGTGCGGGGCAAAGAAGTAGAGAAATATCCACAAGGAGTGATGTGGGCAGCTGGAGCAAGCAGCAAGCCGCTGTAAAGGGAGTTGTACCGAGGGACGAGCTCAACCTTGAGGAGGGTGGCGGAGGCGGCAATCGCCCACGCCGCGGCAAAGGAGCAAGGGACGAAGGCAACCTCACCGCTTTGAGAGAGAGAACGGCGGGACCCCTGATCGACGTGCCGATAGTGGGTTTTCGCCATCGGCGACGGCCACCGATCTACACTAAGCATCCACCCTTCCCCAAGCGGACGGATCCGCCGGATGTTAGAGATGTGGCCACACTTGTTTTGTGCGAGAGAGTGTGAAGAGAGCAACCCCAGCAAGCAACCTTGTAGGCTGGCCCGCCCCGACTATGTATATAGTGGAGCGGTTTTTTCTCTCCATATGAACCTATCATATTATGTGACGCACATCAAGAAAAAAATTATTTATAAATGACGGGCACCTACTACTGCTCTCCTATAACCTTGCGCTTGGCATCTCCAAAATATTAACCTTGCGATTGGCTCTTCGCCTTCGGGAAGTCGAGCAATAATGGTAGTAGTATATATCATTCTCGCTATATGAGACCGAATGAATTGCTGCACGCCCACCACGTGGGCAGGGTCGAGGGCGAGGAGAGTGCTACTACATACGGAGCAAAATGAGTGAATGTACACTCTAAAATACATCTATATACATCAGTGTTTGGAGTATGTACTAGTAGTTCATATTGAAATCTACTAAAGGACATATATATTCCAAACAATATGATATAATCTCTATAACCAAGGTAGTAGGGACGAGGAGTAAACGGAGGGAGTAGAATTTTTCTCCTCGTCTCATGAGCCACTGCCACAAGATGGGCGTAGGGAGGAGCAAGCTTCACCTCATCCTCGCGAGCCACCGCGCCTGCATGCGGGGAGACGGCATACTAAGCAAGCTTCTCCTCGCTCATGAAGTTGACGGACACATCAAAAGTACTCTAGTGTATAGAGCCTTGCCTCTAAGGTAGGCCCCACATGGTTTGCCTCTTTTTAATTTAACATAACGCGCAAGTCGCAATTTGTTTGTTCACCCGTAGACGATCCTCCTCCACCAAGTGGACAACCAAGACATCGTGCCAAATTACCACGTGGCTGCCTTTTTCAGACAAAATGAGCTCCACTGTACCCGCTGGGTGTGGTTGGGAAAGAGACGGAGTACGTGCGCCTGCATGCACCTCTTCTCTTCGGCACGCCCCCACCTACGTGGGTGTGTGTGAGAGATACAAACCGCTGCTCAGGAGTGTTTTTGTTTTGTGGTGGTGGTGGGGTGGGGGGGTTGATTTCGTGAATTATTTGTGGAATATGTGTCGATGACATCTCAAACAAAAATTTGCATGCAATGTGTGTGAAATGGAGGCCTATCCATATCATACATAGAGGGTCGGGCAATCCATGAGAAGAGAGGAGGGGTCATAGCTATCGATAGAGTCAAGAGAGGATCAAGTGGTGGGCGTAGATCGATGAAGAGAGCCATCAAATGTGTGTGTGTGTGTGTGTGTGTGTGTGTGTGTGTGTGTGTGTGTGTGTGTGTGTGTGTGTGCAAGTCAAAGATATAGGGCGACTGCCTACTGAACGTTAGAGGGCACATGTCAAGTTTGTGTGTGGCAGGAGACATGACTAGAGCGCTTGATGTATCGGTGTGTGGGGGGAGGGGAGGGGAGGGGTAGGCAGAGGCCTAACTATAGAGGTAGAACGACTCAGATATGTGTTGAGAAGGAGAGACCCAACTATGTCTTGAGGGAGATCACCGACATCCATACATAATCAAGGACGGAAATATGATGGGACAGAGAGAGAGAGAGAGAGAGAGAGAGGAGGAGAGGGAGGGAGAGGGTAGAGTGCTGGATGGGTGATGGAGTTGCTTCTGAGATGTTGGGAGAGGCCTACTAGACAAACCGAGGGTGGAACTGCAATGTTATCAATAAGAGTGGGGATGTGTTTCGTGTGTGCTGCATGTGATAGATCTGCTCGGACGATCCATGGATGATGAAGGGGAACCATGTGTTTGGTAAGCAAACCTAACTAGATCGGTAGATCAATTGTTGTTTGTCGGAGGAAGGGAGAGACACAACTAATGAGGTAGATCGATCGATGTGTGGGTGAAAACGAGTTATAAGGACCTAACTGGCTATATGTATAGCGAGAGATCGGTCGGTGTACGTCCATTTGTTAGAGGCAAATAAGGCCCAACGAGACGGATAGACAGAGAGAATGGAGCTAGGAGGTGGTGCGAGAGGCCCAACTACTAGCTAGGGGAGGAGGTGCGGTTGTGAGATCGATGAAAAGAGGGGCGAGAGTTTACACGTGTGTCCACTACATGAGAGACACGAGGCAAGGACACATAAAGGAGGAGATTGAAGCTGTGTATGCTGTAGGTAGGCATCACTGGAGAGGTTTATCGATCGGTGTGTGTCGGAAAGGAGTTGTGGAGACTCGGGAGAACGACCTAAAGAAAAAATGAATGTGCCCGTGGATAGAATGCCGAGGAGGGGAGGGCGAGGAGGGCGGTGCATGCACGAGAGAAAGTTAGTGGTAGCTACAAAGGTTAGAGGATTGTGTGGGTGTAAGAGACTAACAAAGATCATAATTTGATATGAAACCGGATTCATATATTTGAATAGGAGATCATAGTGTTTTAAACATTGCAAGCATGAATATAGCGGTGATACACGTGCTGTGCACATGTTATACCATAATGTGATAATGCATGGCATTTGCAACTCACAGCTAAATGCCGAATAATCTAAACCATACTATACATCAAACAATCTCACATTTTATTTGAATTTGTGATAATGTGTGGCTTTTGCAGCTTACAACTAAATATTGAGCAATATAAACAATACTATATATCGAACATTCTCACATTTTATTTGAATTTGTGGTAATGTGTGGTGTTTGCAACTCACATCTAAATACTTGTAGGCGAGGGGGCGGATAACATACATAATGTGATAAACACATTATACATATGAGACATGGTTTAGATTATGAAGATCTAGCTAGAGCTAGAAATGTAATGTGATTTGAAATCAAAATAAAGTGGATTCAAAATCTAGTTCGAGTTCATATAGTACACATAGTTCATATGTAACTCGAGACTAATCATGTGGTGTGCTGTGAAGATAATACACAAACGATGGTTTAACTTGACAATAATGATGATTGTAGATCTTATTAAAATAGAGAAACGAATTCAAATGCTTTGACTTCACAACAATCATTACAGAGATCTTATTCAAATTTAGTTCATATTGAAGCGGTAGTATATACGCTTGGAATGCACTAAAACGCTCATTTGAGTAGTAGGTTGCATGCATTATACACGAGCTAAATATTTTAATTGAACATAACATGAATTCAAAGTTTTGAATGACATTTGTAGTGCGATTGATTTGGTACAAGACACGTTAGGCTTGTCTAGAAATTTCAACCCGCGCCTTTGTTAGCCCGAAATATTTAAGATATATCTTTGTCTCACAGTTCGGCTAACTCCTCCATCTCAACCCGCGCTTGCTATTCCGAAATTACAACGCTAAAAACTCCCACCTCCTGTGAAATCCTCGACACACGAAATGCCCGTGGTACCCTCGAACCGAAAGAACCGCCAAATCGGGGGGGTACTTTCAGAACTTACCCCACATTTTGGACAAGCGCTGCCTCTAAGCCATGGTTCCCCACCGCCATCCCATCCACCCACCCATTTGTACACCGAGGCCGCGAAAACCCATGATGAAACCCCACACATTGCTCCGTCCGCCACCCACCGAGCCTCTTCCCCACGACGTCGCCCACAAGAACACCTCGACGCCCTCATCCACCGCATCGATGAGGATCCGCCGTCGATCTCATCGCCTCGCCGTTCAGCCACCCCGCCCTCCACCTCCAAGGAGCTGCCCCGATGTTCCCTCGCCTTTCTCGCCACCTCCATTCCCACACCGCCGCCTTCACCGCACCACCGAAGAGCATCATCATCACCATTTCTCGATGAAGCTGCGCCTAATCGGCGCCACCAAAGAGGTTGTACACTAATCGCCGATTTTCTTCTTGATTCGATCTCACGGTGTTGCCGGCGCCGTCCCGAGCCGACACGGCGCGGTTCCATCCACGGCGGCGCCGCCGCCACTTCTCCATGGCGCGCTTCCTCGGCGGCGACGCCCACATCAAGAGGAGCTGCTGCTGCTTTAGCTTCGCCGCGCTGCTGCTCGCTTCTTGCTCTCGGTCCCCGCCTCGTCTTCTTGTTATTGTTTTGCTCGCGCCATCGCTCGCGCTTGCTCTTGCTTGCGATGCTGTCTCGATTTGGCTACACTTCAGTCGAATGAATCGACTTTTGGGTCACCGATTTTCAAGGGGTGGGCTCACTGGGTGAAGGAAGAACCAGCCGCAGGGAGGGGGGCTCTCGGAGAGGTACCCCACTATCTATCTTAGGGTTCGTGATGGGGCGGTCGCCGCCATGGCGGGCGCTATGGGAGGTGGCGGGGATCACGAGAAAAAGCTCGCACATGGGAGCCTAGAGGATGGCTGGGCGGCGGCGGACCGCGGGGGGAGTTGGCGGGCGGCGGGCGATCACGCCAAGGGCGGCGGGGCTGCTGTTTGGCCGGTGGTGGCTAGCGGCTCAGGGGGTGGAGGTTGAAGATGAACCGCAGCCCTTGATTTCAGATCCAACGGCTGCAAAATCGACCGACCAGAGATGAAAAGTCACGACCGACGTAGCCTCACCTTGCTAGTGCGCTCAATTTCGACAAGAAAATTCAGTTTCGATGTTGAGGTTCAGCTTTACGCTAAGTTCAGTTTCAACAATTAAGTTCAGTTTTGACAGCTTAAGTTCAGAGATGAGCGGCTGATGTATTTTACATCTAGCACTTTGTGGTTATGTATTTTACGTCATGTATTGAGATGCTATTAGAATTCCACCAGGTTAACATTGTTCGTTGTCTCTTGTCCCGCTTCAGCCTCAAGGCCAGACAACTCACCGGAGCTGCTCCAACGATTTAAACCTCCATCACAACGGAGCAGTACTCGGCTCCATCTCCACACGCCTAAGATCTTCTTCCTCCTCCAACAACAAAGTCAGCCGAGCATCCTCACCGCCAACCCAATCACGCTGAGATCGACATGGCTTCGCCAAAGAGGTTGTACACTTGTTGCATCTCTTTTTACTCTACATGTTATATATATTGTCCATCGAGCACACGGATTTGTTCCTTTAGTGTCTCCTTGAAAGAAAAAACGAGGAATTTTAATTTTCACTTGTCCTCCTTTTCAAATTCCTATTCATGAAGCACAAGACTAAGAGATAGTAGCATAATAGCATTATAACCGACATTTTCTTGTGGTTTGACTTAATCTCACCATGCTTCTTTGCATCTTGTGATCTTCCAATTGTTGTGAATCAAACACCCAGATTGGCAGAAATTGTTTTAAATTCTCTGCTTTGCACGCGCATTCCTATCCTATTCCTGCTCATTTCCTATCCCTCGCATTGTTGGAATCCTCCAATTCAAACGAGCCCTTACAGAATTACTTCTCTTACGATAGTTGTCAAAGAAAATCTTGCGTGGTTTGTCCCGGCCTCGCTGCGCTTCGTTTTCCACCCCAGCTCACCTGCTCCAACGACAAAGGGTCCAGACAGCAGGGATCCGACGCCCAGACTGTCTTTCGCCGCCTCGATCTTCTTCCCCACTACCGCAGCCATGAAAACTGCATTACCATCATCAACCGAGCAGATGACCTCGAGGACTACACGGTCCGCAAGAGAGGTCGCACTTTCGTGTTCCGCCACGTTATGCATCGCTAATATTACATGCTACTTTATCGCCCTGTTCACCGATTAGACTCGAGTCACTCCAAACTAATGGTCAAACTTGAGTTTTTAAATGGTGTGGGTACATATCGGGCCGCTATCAATAGTATCTATCTACTATCCGTTAATCTCCGGTCTACTATGAGTTTCATGTTGGGTGAAACAAACAAGAAAGAAGCCATTATCCAGATTTATTAACCAAGCCATTATCTCGCTCGCTATTATTGGTTTTGGGTCTATCCACAAGTTGCTACCATCACTCGGATTTCTGCATGCACTCCTTACATAATCTCACTATGTTTTATTCCTATGCATGACAGCTTATTGTAAACAATGGAACTGAACATGTAGAGCAAAAGAGACGAGCCTTGTGTGGCAATATAATTTCATGCGACGCCGCCCATGGTAGGCGCAAAGGCAGCCCCCTCCACGCATTTCGGATTGTAATCGAGAGGAAGATATCTGCTCGAGGGGATTCGTATGAGAAGATAATTCCTATTTACCCCCGAGGTCTTCGCCTAACTTGGCATGTTTATGTTGGTTATATCATGCATATGGTGTCTTGCATTGCTTACTTTATACATCAAATATGTCATCTGCTTAGTTTAGACATCCTTTGTGCGTAATGCCATCTGCTTAGTTTATTCATCATTTATGTGAATTATGCAACGCCACCTTGTTTAGCCAGCATCATATATGTGAATTTTGCAATGCCATCCTTCTTAGCCACCATCTTATATGTAAATTATATCAGCCATCCTTTTTTCGTTACATATTACATTTGTCAACAATGTTAGTACATTCAATCGCTTCTTCGGTGCATCAGCCATTTGACACGGTGATGGCAAATTCGAGCTAAAACAAGGTCTTCGAGCAGACTATGCTATCTCGACGGCGCATATCTCGCTGGTTACGGATAGCTCCTCGTGAGGAGGATTCGTAGACAGATGACCAGTCCTATTCCCCGAGGTGTATGCTCTAACTTGGCAGGTTATGTTGCTCATATCGTATGATGGTGTCTCACATTGCTATGCCATTTGATTAGTTTAGACATGCTTTGTGTGAATGCCACCTGCTCAAAGGTCTAATTACCATATATGTGAATTATGCATTGCCATCTTGTTGCAAGACATTATATATGTGAATTATACAATGCTATCTTGTTGCAAAGGCATTATATATGTGAATTATGCAATGCCATGCTGTTTAGCCAATCATCATGTATGTGAATTATATCATGCTATCATTTTTTGTATTACGTGTTCCATTTGTCGACAACGCTTGTATATTCAACTACTCTTCCTGTGCATCAGCCATTTGAAGCGGTGATGGAAGTATCTCGAGGAAAACAAGGTATTCAGAGCAGATAATGCTACTCATCAAGGCATATCTTGTTGGTTACAGAGAGCTCCTCGAGGAGGATTCGAGACCGATGACCAGTCCTATTTCCGAGGTCTATGCTCAAACTTGGCAGGGTTATATTACCCATGTCATGCATGTTGTCTTGCATTGCTTAGTTTTTACATCATATATAGATTGCCATCTGCTTACTTGCTTACTATATAAATCATATATTTGAATTATATCATGCCATCATGTTTACATAGTACATACACATCATCTATCTGAATTATGGCATGGCAACCCATTTAATAAAGACATCATATAGTTATATCATCTCATCCGTTTAGTGTTTACAATCATCATATTTAGAATTATGGCATTCTATCCATGAATGTATGTGAATTATGGCATGCCAACCTATTTAATAAACACATTATATAGTTATGTCATGTCATCCTGCTTACATAGTCTCATATTTTGAACTATGTCTTTCCATCTTTTTAGTTAGCCATCATAATGTGAAATTGTGTCATGCTATCCTGCTTAGTTAGCCATCATATATGTGAAATTGTGTCATGCTATCCTGCTTGGTTAGACAACATAAATATGAATTATTTCATGCCCTCTTTATTCCCCACTATCCATTGCACCTGCTCATCATACAATGTCTATACTTTCAATTACTTTTCTTGTTTATCACCATTTGAATTGGAGAGCGTGATGGCAGATTCAAGGGAGTAACAACACGGTCTTCGTAAAAGATAGTGCTACCAGTTGATGCAGATAGAACCATGGTTGTACTTGCCCAAGGACCAGATCCACCACACATAACCTGCTCTCGCAGATTGTACCCCTACCCAGCTTGGACAGAGAACCAGCTACACCCCTTCTAACCCCAACCCCGGCAGATAGTAACCCAGCCCAGCTTGACACAAGACCGCTCCACCACAGAGCACCCAAACACGAGCGGTTAGTAAGGGAACTGCAGTGCCCAAAGCACGAGGACCACCACTCCAATCCCAACTCAACGCTTAAAGGAGAAGAAGATTTGTTCTCGTGTCAGTTCTCAGAGCTATGGTTCATACTCCTTGCTCTTGCATTATCAGATTTACTCATACCAACTATTTTCAAATTTGAAGGATGGAATTGAAACTCCAATGGTGCAACAGTATGTTTTAAACCTGCTTTTAACTGGTTTGTTGTTGTAACCTGCTCTATGTTGATTTCAGTTTCAATTGAATAAACAGTTATGTTCTCATGTCATGCACATTACAAGTGTTGTTATTGCTCTATAGTTACCCACACTTATATTCTGTCTATTCTCGCTTTGTCTTGAACAAATATTATTTGAACTGTGTCTCTATCTTGATTTGGCAACAAAACTAGAATGATATAGACCATAAAGTGACCATGGTACATAGATATATGTTTGTTTCATGTTGTTATCCTGTCCACTTTACTACCGAACTCATTTACCAAAATGAGTTTCATATACAACATGGTAAACATGTGATGTGTCCGCTTGTTTCTCTTTTAGAATGCGGACAAAATATTGGAGAACAAAGATCTGTTATCCAATGGTAAAGGAAGTAATGCGATAAGGTTCAAGATAGTGAGACATCCCTCGTTGGTCTCCAAGAAAGTTGATAAAACTATCTTGACGACAAAGTGAGGGAACCCAAAAGTCCTGTCTTGATGTAGTGTTCGAAAGTTATCGCCACTATCGCCGCACAAGCTCTTCGAACTCGCTGCTCGAATCAGTTCATCTTCTTGAGTCTCAACTTCAAGTTGAAAGACATCGATCGATGTGTCATGACAGAAGTCAAGGACCGAGGAAGTCCCCGCAGAATTCATATGCATATTTTCTCGTGCAACAACAAGTTACCGGAGGATTTAAGAGCCAAACAAGAGAAAGTTAATAAGCTCGCTAAGCATCTTGCCAACATTATGGGTACCTGTGATATTGTTTCTTGAGATCTTCAAGTGGTTTTAGTTCGATTTGTTTTGTGCGGTGTTTATTTGCGCTGGTCGCCAACTTTGACAACCAAAGGTATATGATATGCTGCTTTGTTCCCTATATTTGCACCGTGGCTAACTTTGATGCCCAAAGGATGTAATATGTGTAATAGCCGTGATAGCCTAGCATAAGTTGCTTGCTTATTTATTTCTTGTTGTCTTGTTTATTTGTTTGCTTGTAGCCGCAGCTTCTTTTAAAACTAGGCCACAATAACCATGGGCTAATATTTATCGTAGTGACACCGGGCCTCCCACGAGCCAGAGAACAATGGGCCTTCTACGGGTCAGAGAAACAGAGACCTTCTATGGGTCAGAGAAACAATGGGCCTTCTACGGGTCAGAGAAACAATGGGCCTTCTATGGGCCAGATCATCAATGGGCCTTATACGGGTCAGATGACCATAACGGGCCATCGTTATTAGGCCGATTTGATGACGCTATGAAAACGCCCAACGACAATGGACCACAAACGTGCCGATGTAACCACGGGCTGAATTTGGCCCACAAGTAGAAAATGACAGTAACGGGCCGTAAGTAAACGAATGCTGGAAATGAACCCAAGAATAAATGGGCTCTGAGATGGCCGAAAGATAACATTTGCTGGAAACGGTCCAACTCAATAACGGGCCCTTAATGGGTATAAAGTGATATATCGTTCATTACGGGCCGCCACCACGGGCCGTTAATGGGTGTAAAGTGATACACTGCTCATTGCGGGCCGCTTTCACCACGGGCCGTTAATAGGCCAAGAGTTACATAGGGCCTCATATGGGCCGAAGACATCATGGGCCATACATGGGCCGGCGAAAACGGGTCGAATCATATTGATGGCCCAGATGACGCCATCGGGCCTAATTCGGATAGGGCGAACAGGCCTTGGGTTCGCGGTCTGTAAATGGGCTATATACTAACATGCCATTAACAAGCTTTCCATGGGCCGCCCGCCACCTCGACCAACTCAAACGGGCCGCCTTTTCACGTGAATGGGCCTCATAGTCGTGCACGGTCGACGATCATAGGCGCCTTCGTCCAATGAGTGGATGACATCCGTCCCAACGATGAGTCGACACGCAGTTTCTCCAGCCAATGATGATTTTACACGGAAAATCCCCATTGGTCGGGCTGTTAACGGGTTATCGGATCCAAAATCCGACCGATAGCTTAACGGAGTTCTGTTACGTGGATGCCACGGTGGGTCACCCTTGACGAAAGCACTTCGCGACGCGCGATTTATCGTCATGGAAGTGGACACTCGTGATGATAATTTTGGTAATGTCATGGAACACTTCTACGACAAAGATGTGTATGACTATCTTGATTCTGCTATAAATTTGTCATGGATGTACATGCATGACAAAAAACGCGACCTACTGTGACAAACACGTATCATCACGGAAGTGTATTTTTTTTGTAGTGAACAGAGTGTCACTAGTATGCCTCTACTTGACTAGCTCGTTAATCAAAGATGGTTATGTTTCCTAGCCATAGACAAAGAGTTGTCATTTGATTAACGGGATCACATCATTAGGAGAATGATGTGATTGACTTGACCCATTCTGTTAGCTTAGCACTTGATCGTTTAGTATGTTGTTATTGCTTTCTTCATGACTTATACATGTTCCTATGACTATGAGATTATGCAACTCCCATTTACCGGAGGAACACTTTGTGTGCTACCAAACGCCACAACGAATCGGGTGATTATAAAGGTGCTCGCAGTGTCTCCAAGGTACTTGTTGGGTTGGTGTATTTCGAGATTAGGATTTGTCACTCCGATTGTCTGAGAGGTATCTCCGCCCACTCGTAATGCACATCACTTAAGCCTTGCAAGCATTGTAATTAATGAGTGATACGCTCCAACGATCTATAATTTTTGATTGCTCCATGCTACTTTATCTACTGTTTTGGACTATATTGGGCTTTATTTTCCACTTTTATATTATTTTGGGACTAACCTATTAACCGGAGGCCCAACCTGAATTGCTGTTTTTTTGCCTATTTCAAGTTTCAAGAAACGGAATATCAAACAGAGTCCAAACGGAATGAAACCTTCGAAACGTTATTTTCACCGAACGTGATCCAGAGACTTGGACCCTACTCCAAGGAACAAAAGAGGTGGTCACGAGGTGGGGCGGCCCCTAGGGCGCCTTGCCTCGTGGCCTCCCCGCTGCTCCACCGACGCATTCTTCCTCCTATATATACCTACGCACTTCCCAAACGATCGTAACAGGAGCCAAAACCTAATTCCACCGCCGCAACTTCCTCAGATCCACGAGATCCCATCTTGGGGCCTGTTCCGAGTTCACGAGGGGGCATCCACCACGGAGGGCTTCAACATCATCACCAAAGCCTCCGATGAAGTGTGAGTAGTTTACTTCAGACCCACGGGTCCATAGCTAGTAGCTAGATGGCTTCATCTCTTTTGGATCTCAATACAATGTTCTCCCCTCTCTCGTGGAGATCTATTCGATGTAATCTTCTTTTATGTGTGTTTGTTGAGATCGATGAATTGTGGGTTTATGATCCAGCTTATCTATGAATAATATTTGAATCTTCTCTCAATTCTTTATGTATGATTGAGTTATCCTTGCAAGTCTCTTCAATTATCCGCTTGGTTTGGCCAACTAGATTGGTAGTTCTTGCAATGGAGAAGTGCTTAGCTTTGGGTTCAATCTTATGTGTCCTTACCAAGTGATGTAAAGGGTTGCAAGGCACGATTGTATTGTTGCCATCGAGGATAAACAGATGGGATTTTATCATATTGCATGAATTTATCCTCTACATCATGTCATCTTGCTTAAGGCGCTACTCGCTTTTTAACTTAATACTCTAGATGCATGCCGGATAGCGGTCGATGAGTGGAGTAATAGTAGTAGATGCGTAATCGCTTCGGTCTACTTGTCACGGACGTGATGCCTATATACATGATCATACCTAGATATACTCATAATTATGCTCAATTCGCCGGGCTCAACAGTAATTGCTCACCCACCGTAGAATATCTATGCTCTTGAGAGAAGCCACTAGTGAAACCTATGGCCCCCGGGTCTATTCTCATCATATCAATCTCCATCACTTTAATACTAGCTTTGTTTTTACTTTGCCTTTTACTTTTCACTTTGCATCTCTATACCAAAAATACCAAAAATATTATCTATCATCTCTATCAGATCTCACTCTCGTAAGTGATCGTGAAGGGATTGACAACCCCTAATCGCGTTGGTTGCGAGGAGCTATCGTTTTGTGCAGGTACGAGGGACTTGTGCGTGGCCTCCTACTGGATTGATACCTTGGTTCTCAAAAACTAACGAAAATACTTACACTACTTTGTTGCATCATCCTCTCCTCTTCGGGGAAATCCAACGCAGTGCTCAAGAGGTAGCAATGAGTTAGTTGCCGGTTGATGTATTACGGAATGAGTAAAGAGACTTGCTGGTAACGAGATTGAACTAGGTATTGAGATACCGACGATCGAATAAAGATACCGATGACAAAGGGAACAACGTATGTTGTTATGCGGTTTGACCGATAAAGATATTCGTAGAATATGTAGGAGCCAATATGAGCATCCAGGTTCCGCTATTGGTTATTGACTAGAGACGTGCTCGGTCATGTCTACATAGTTCTCGAACCCGTAGGGTCCGCACGCTTAAAGTTCGATGACGGTTATATTATGAGTTTATGTGTTTTGATGTACCGAAGGTAGTTTGGAGTCCCGGATGTGATCACGGACATGACAAGGAGTCTCGAAATGGTCGAGACGTAATGGTTCCGGGAGGTTTCGGACATTTATCGGAGTACCGGGGGTTACCGGAACCCCCCCGGGAAGTTATTGGGCCTTATGGGCCTTAGTGGAAAGGCGAGAGGGAGGCCAGGAGGTGGCGCCATGCCCCCTTGCCCCAATCCGACTGGGAAAGGGAAGGGGCGCCCCCCTTCTCCTTCCTTCTCTCCACCTCCTCCTTCCCTTCTCCTACTTGAATAGGAAAGGGGGCCAAACCTACTTGGAGTAGGATTGCCCCCTTGGGCGCAGCTCTCCCTTGGCTGCCCTCTCCTCCCCTTTATATACGGAGGAGATGGGCACCCCATAGACAATAATTGATCTCTTGGATCTTTTAGCCATGTGCGGTGCCCTCTCCACCATAGTCCACCTCGACATAGTAAGGGTTAGGCTAAGTTCATCGTCATCATCATCGTCACTATCGTCAGGTCACGAACTCTCCTCAAAGTGGCTGATCGGATCGATCAACGTCAGCTGATATCAACTTCGTTTTAACGCTTCATTTCGAGGCATCACTCGCTTCGTTATTATGCATCACCATGATCTTGCAGCGTAGGAATTTTTGAAATTACTACGCCCCAACATTACACGCGCCTCCTCCTCCGCCGCTTGCCTCGCCGCTTTTGTTACGACGCGGCGCAAGACGCATCGCGGGTTGCGGAATGAGCCGAGCCGATGCTTATTTTTGGCTTCACTACTAATCAAACCGAAAAGTTTACCGACACAGCTTTAAGCGCTATGCACGACGAGGACTACCTTGTGGCTCACAACAATGAACGGTTCTGGTTGGTTGTGTGTCTCCCACGGTAACGATTGCTCCCCGAACACGAGAATGCGCTTAGGGAGGCAACCACCATTTTGTGGGAGCCGTTTTGTTGGGGAACGAGTAATTTCAAAAATTTTCCTACGATCACGCAAGACCATGGTGATGGCATAGCAACGAGAGGAGAGGTCCGCCCACGCACTGTGAGACCGAAGCGGAAGCGCTATAACAACGCTGTTGATGTAGTCGACGCCTTCACGATCCGACCGATCCAAGCACCGAACGACGGCACCTCCGAAGTTCTCGCACACGCTCAGCTCGATGACGATCCCTGACCCGATCCAGCAAAGTGTCGGGATGAGTTCCACAAGCACGACGGGGCAGGACGATGTTGATGCTCCACTGACGCAGGGCTTCACTTAAGCTCGCTGACGATATGACTTCTCCGCGCAGGCTTCACTTAAGCTCCGCGACGATATGACCAAGTGGAATATGGTGGAAGGGGCACCGACACGGCTAAGGAAAGATCCGAGATCAACTTAGGTCCCATGGGTGCCCCTGCCTCAGATATAAAGGAGCCAAGGGGGTGCGCCAGCCTTGGGAGGCGCTGCCGAGGAGTCCTACTCCCACCGGAGTAGGACTCCCCCCTGTCCTAGTTGGAGTAGGATTGGGAGGGGAAGAGGAAGGGCGCCGCCTCTCCTTGTCCTATTCGGACTAGAGGGGAGGGGGCGCGCAGCCCACCTGGCCGGCCCTTCCTCTTCTCCCTCAGGCCCATGAAGGCCCATATACCTCGGGGTTCCGTAACCCCCTGTTCCTAGAATTCCTGCTTTCACTCTAACCCTTCCAAGTCCAAACATAGGCTTCCAATATATCAATCTTTATGTCTCGACCATTTCGAGACTCCTCGCCATGTCCGTGATCACATCCGGACTCAACAACCTTCGTGCATCAATACTTATAAACTCATAATGAACTGTCATCAAACGTTGTTGCAAGGGATTCTACGGTTCGAGAACTATGTAGACATGACCTAGAACCATTCTCGTCAATAACCAATAGCGGACCTGATGCCCATATTGGTTCCTACATATTCTACGAAGATCTTTATCGGTCAAACCGCATAACGACATAATGCTGTTCCTTTGTCATCGGTATAGTTACTTACCCGAGATTCGATCGCTTGTATCCAATACCTAGTTCAATCTCGCTATCGTAAGTCTCTTTACTCGCTCCGTAATACATCATCTCACAACTAACTCATTAGTTGTAATGCTTGCAAGGCTTAAGTGATGTGTATTACCGAGAAGGCCTAGAGATACCTCTCCCACAATCGGAGTGACAAAACCTAATCTCAAATACGCCAACCCAACAAGTACCTTTGGAGACACCTCAGTAGTACTTCTTTATAATCACCCAGCTTACGCCAGACGCTTGGTAGTACCTAAAGTGTTCCTCCGTAAACGGAGTTGCATAATCTCATAGTTATAGGAACATGTATGGGTCATGAAGAAAGCATTAACATACTAAACGATCAAGTGTTAAGCTAACGGAATGGGTCATGTCAATCGATCATTCAACTAATGATGTGACCTTGTTAATCAAATAACAACTCCTTGTTCATGGTTAGGAAACATAACCATCTTTGATTAACAAGCTAGTTAAGTAGAGGCATACTAGTGACATACTGTTTGTCTATATATTCACACATGTATTATGTTTCCGTTAATACAATTCTAGCATGAATAATAAACATTTATCATGGTATAAGGAAATAAATAATAACTTTATTATTGCCTCTAGGGCATATTTCCTTCAGCCTCCCACTTGCACTAGAGTCAATAATCTAGATTACAAAGTAATGATCCTAACACCCATGGAGTCTCGGTGTCGATCATGTTTTGCTCGTGGAAGAGGCTTAGTCAACGGTCTGCAACATTCAGATCCGTATGTATTTTGCAAATCTCTATGTCTCCCACTTGGACTTGGTCCCAATGGAATTGAAGCGCCTCTTGATATGCTTGGTCCTCTTGTGAAATCTGGATTCCTTTGCCAAGGCAATTGCACCAAGATTGTCACAGAAGATCTTCATCGGTCCCGATGCACTAGGTATGACACCTAGATCGGAAATGAACTCTTTCATCCGCACTCTTCATTTGCTGCTCAAGCAGCTATGTACTCGCTTCACATGTAGATCCCGCCACGACGCTTTGTTTAGAGCTGCACCAACCGACAGCCCACCGCTTAATAAAACACGATCCGGTTTGCGATTTAGAATCGTCTCGGATCAGTGTCAAAGCTTGCATCGACGTAACCATTTACGACTAGCTCTTTGTCACCTCCATATACGAGAAACATATCCTTAGTCCTTTTCGTATTTCAGATGTTTTGACCGCTGTCCAAAGGATCCACTCGGATTACTTTGGTACCTTCCTGCCAAGCTTACAGCTAAGCATACGTTAGGTCTGGTACACAAGATTGCATACATGATAGAGCCTATGGTGAAGCATAGGAACATCTTTCATTTTCTCTATCTTCTGCTGTGGTCGGGCATTGAGTCCGACTCAATCTTACACCTTGTAATACGTGTAAAAACCTTTCTTTGCCTCGATCCATTTTGAACTTTTTCAAAACTTTATCAAGGTATGTGCTTTGTGAAAGTCCAATTGCGCCTTGATCTATCTCTATAGATCTTGATGCCCAATATGTAAGCAGCTTCACCGAGGTCTTTCATTGAAAAACTTTTATTCAAGTATCCTTTATGCTATCCAGAAATTCTATATCATTTCCAATCAATAATATGTCGCCCACATATAATATCGTAAATGCTACAGAGCTCCCACTCACTTTCTTGTAAATACAAAGCTTCTCCAAAAGTCTCAGATAAACCCATATGCTTTGATCACACTATCAAAGCGCTTATTCCAACTCCGAGAGGCTTGCACTGCACCATAAATTGATCGCTGAGCTTGCACACTTTGTTAGTACCCTTTGGATCGACAAAACCTTCTGGTTGCATCATATACAACTCTTCTTCTAGAAATCCATTCAAGAATGCAGTTTTACATCCATTTGCCAAATTTCATAATCATAAAATGCGCAATTGCTAACATGATTCGACAGACTTAAGCATCGCCACGGTGAGAAAGTCTCATCGTAGTCAACCCCTTGAACTTGTCGAAAACCTTTCGCAACAAGTCGAGCTTTGTAGACAGTTATATTACCATCAGCGTGAGTCTTCTTCTTAAAGATCCATTTATTTTCAATGGCTTGCCGATCATCGGCAAGTCAACCAAAGTCCATACTTTGTTCTCATACATGGATCCCATCTCAGATTTCATGGCTTCCAGCCATTTTATGAATCTGGGCTCACCATCGCTTCTTCATAGTTTGTAGGTTCGCCATGGTCATAACATGACTTCCGTAATAGGATTACCATACCACTGTGCGATTTTACTCGTCGACCCACGAGGTTCAGAGTAACTTGATCTCAAGCTTCATGATCATCATCATTAGTTTCTTCACTAATTGGTGTAGTTGTCACAGAACCATTTCTTGTGATGAACTACTTTCCAATAAGGGAGCAGATACAGCTTATCTCATCAAGTTCTACTTTCCTCCCACTCACTTCTTTCGAGAGAAACTCTTTCTAGAAAGGATCCGAATTTAGCAACGAAAATCTTGCCTTCAGATCTGTGATAGAAGGTGTACCCAACAGTCTCCTTTGGGTATCCTATGAAGACACATTTTTCCGATTTGGGTTCGAGCTTATCCGGTTGAAGTTTCTTTACATAAGCATCGCAGCCCCAAACTTTAAGAAACGACAACTTTGGTTTCTTGCCAAACCACAGTTCATAAGGCGCCGCCTCAACGGATTTTGACGGTGTCCTATTTAAAGTGAATGCGCCGCCTCTAAAGCATAACCCCAAAACGATAGCGGTAAATCGAAATAGACATCATAGATCGCACCATATCTAGTAAAGCACGACACGACGCTCGACACACCATTTCTCCGTGGTGTTCCGGTGTATGGAGTTGCTAAACTATTCCACATTGTTTCAAATGTAAACCAAACTCAGAACTCAAATATTCTCCTCCACGATCAGATCAGAGAAACTTTATTTTCTTGTTACGATGATTTTCCACTTCACTCAAATTCTTTGAACTTTTCAAATGTTTCAGATTTGTGTTTCATTAAGTAGATATACCCATATCTGCTCAAATCATCTGTGAAGGTGAGAAAATAACGATACCCGCCAAGGCCTCAATATTCATTGGACCACAAACATCAAGATGTATGATTTCCAACAAATCAGTTGCTCGCCCATAGTTCCGGAGAACGGCGTTTTGGTCATCTTGCCCATGAGGCACGGTTCGCAAGTACCAAGTGATTCATAATCAGTGATTCCGTAAGCCCATCAAGATGGAGTTTCTTCATGCTTTTACATCGATATGACTCTAAACGGCAAGGCCACAAATAAGTTGCACTATCATTATCAACTCGCATCTTTTGGCTTCAACATTATGAATATGTGTATCACTACCGTCGAGATTCAACAAGAATAGACCATTCTTCAAGGGTGCATGACCATAAAAGATATTACTCATATAAATAGAACAACCATTATTCTCTCGATTTAATGAATAACCGCCTCGCATTAAACAAGATCCAGATATAATGTTCATGCTCAACGCCGGCACCAAATAACAATTATTTAGGTCTAAAACTAATCCCAAGGTAGATGTAGAGGTAGCGTCGAATCGCGATCACATCGACTTTGGAACCATTTCCAACGCCATCGTCACCTCGCCCTTGCCAATCTTCGCTAATCCGTAGTTCCTGCTTCGAGTTGCAAATATTAGCAATGTAACCAAGATCAAATACCCGTGTACTATCATGAGTATTAGTAAGGTACACATCAATAACATGTATATCACATATACCTTTGATCACCTTTCCATCCTTCTTATCCGCCAAATACTTGGGGCAGTTCCGCCCAAAGGTCCAGCTTTGCTTGCAGAAAAACACTCGGGCCAGTGCTTAGGTCCAGACTTGGGTTTTTCTCCGAGCAAAGAACTTGCTTGCTGTTCTTTTGAAGTTTCCTTCTTCTTCCTTTGCCCTTTTCTTGAAACTAGTGGTCTTGTTGACCATCAACACTTGATGCTCTTTCTGATTTCTACCTCGCTGCTTTTAGCATTGCTAAGAGCTCAGAATTGTCTTAGTCATCCCTTGCATATTATAGTTCATCACGAAGCTCTTGTAGCTTGGTGGCAGTGATTGGAGAATTCTGTCAATGACACTATCATCCGAAGATTAACTCCCAGCTGAATTAAGTGATTGTTATACCCGCACATTTTGAGTATGTGCTCACCGACGTAACTATTCTCCTCCATCTTGCAGCTATAGAACTTATTGGAGACTTCATATCTCTCAATCCGGCATTTGCTTGAAATATTAACTTCAACTCCTCGAACATCTCATATTCTCCATGACGCTCAAAACGCCGTTGAAGACCCGGTTCTAAGCCGTAGCATGGCACATCGAACTATAGAGTAGTCATCACCGCTTGCGTGACGCTCACAACTTCGCTCAAGATTCGCAGCAGTTCGCTACCCAAATGTGCTTCCAGACGTAATTTTTCTCAGGCAGCAATGAGGATAATCCTCGTTACGGACCCAGTCCGTAATTGCTACCATCATCTTTCAACTTTGCTTTCAAGGAACGCATTAAAATTCAACGAACAATAGCACGAGCCATCTATCTACAAAGAAACATAGACAAGCAAAATACTATCGTGTACTAAGTTCATGATAAATTTAAGTTTAATTAATCATATTAAAACCTCCCACTTAGACACATCTCTCTAGTCATCTAAGTGATTACGTGATCCAAATCAACTAAACCATGTCCGGTCATCACGTGAGATGGAGTAGTTTCAATGGTGAACATCACTATGTTGATCATATCTACTATATGATTCACGCCGACCTTTCGGTCTCCGTGTTCCGAGGCCATATCTGTTATATGCTAGGCTCGCCAAGTTTAACTCGAGTATTCTGCGGCGCAACTGTTTTGCACCCGCTGTATTTGAACGAGAGCCTATCACACCCGATCATCACGCGGTGTCTCAAAGACGAAGAACTTTCACAACGGTGCATACTGTGGAGAACACTTCTTGATAATTTTAGTGAGAGATCATCTTATAATGCTACCGCCAATCAAAGCAAGATAAGATGCATAAAGGATAAACATCACATGCAATCAATATAAGTGATATGATATGGTCATCATCATCTTGTGCTTGTGATTCCATCGCCAAGCACCGCCATGATCACCATCGCCAACGGCGCGACACCTTGATCTCCATCGTAGCATCGTTGTCGCCTCGCCAACTATTGCTTCTACGACTATCGCCATCGCTTAGTGATAAAGTAAAGCAATTACATGGCGCTTGCATTTCATACAATAAAGCGACAACCATATGGCTCCGCCAGCTGTCGATAACTCGTTACAAAACATGATCATCTCATACAATATAGCATCACGCCTTGACCATATCACATCACAACATGCCCTGCAAAACAAGTTAGACGCCCTCTACTTTGTTGTTGCAAGTTTTACGTGGCTGCTACGGGCTGAGCAAGAACCGTTTACCACGCATCAAAACCACAACGATATTTCACAAATAGACTCCGCTTTAACCTTCTCAAGGACCGGCGAGCCACACTCGATTCAACTAAAGTGAGAGAGATGACACCCGCCGTCACCTTTAAGCAACGAGTGCTCTGAGCGGTGAAACCAGTCTCGCCAGAAGCGCACGCTGTAATGTCGGTCCGGCCGCTTCATCTCACAATACCGCTGAACCAAAGTATGACATGCTGGTAGGCAGTATGACTTGTATCGCCCACAACTCACTTGTGTTCTACTCGTGCACATGACATCAACGCATAAAACCAGGCTCGATGCCATGTTGGGGAACGAGTAATTTCAAAAATTTCCTACGATCACGCAAGACCATGGTGATGGCATAGCAACGAGAGGGAGAGTGTCCGCCCACCTACCCTCAGAGACCGAAAGCGAAGCGCTATAACAACGCTGTTGATGTAGTCGACGCCTTCACGATCCGACCGATCCAAGCACCGAACGACGGCACCTCCGAAGTTCTCGCACACGCTCAGCTCGATGACGATCCCCGACCGATCCAAAGAAAGTGTCGGGATGAGTTCCACAAGACGACGGCGCAGGACGATGTTGATGCTCCACTGACGCAGGGCTTCGCCTAAGCTCCGCGATGATATGACTTCTCCGCGCAGGGCTTCGCCTAAGCTCTGCGACGATATGACCAAGTGGAATATGGTGGAAGGGGCACCGCACACGGCTAAGGAAAGATCCGTGAGATCAACTTAGGTCCCATGGGGTGCCCCCGCCTCAGATATAAAGGAGCCAAGGGGGGGTGCCAGCCTTGGGAGGCGCTGGCCGAGGAGTCCTACTCCCACCGAGTAGGACTCCCCCCCTGTCCTAGTTGGAGTAGGATTGGGAGGGGAAGAGGAGGGCCGCCTCTCCTTGTCCTATTCGGACTAGAGGGGGGGGGGCGCAGCCCACCTGGCTGGCCCTTCCTCTTCTCCCTTGTGGCCCATGAAGGCCCATATACCCCGGGGTTCCGTAACCTCCTGTTCCGTAACTTCCTGCTTTCACTGAACCCTTCCAAGTCCAAACATAGGCTTCCAATATATCAATCTTTATGTCTCGACCATTTCGAGACTCCTCGTCATGTCCGTGATCACATCCGGACTCAACAACCTTCGTGCATCAATACTTATAAACTCATAATGAACTGTCATCAAACGTTAAGCGCATGGACTCTACGGGTTCGAGAACTATGTAGACATGACCTAGAACCATTCTCGTCAATAACCAATAGCGGACCTGGATGCCCATATTGGTTCCTACATATTCTACGAAGATCTTTATCGGTCAAACCGCATAACGACATAATGTTGTTCCCTTTGTCATCGGTATGTTACTTACCCGAGATTCGATCGCCGGTATCCAATACCTAGTTCAATCTCGCTACCGTAAGTCTCTTTACTCGCTCAGAATACATCATCTCACAACTAACTCATTAGTTGTAATGCTTGCAAGGCTTAAGTGATGTGTATTACCGAGAAGGCCTAGAGATACCTCTCCGACAATCGGAGTGACAAAACCTAATCTCAAATACGCCAACCCAACAAGTACCTTTGGAGACACCTGTAGTACTTCCTTTATAATCACCCAGCATGCCAGGACGCTTGGTAGTACCCAAAGTGTTCCTCCGTAAACGGAGTTGCATAATCTCATAGTTATAGGAACATGTATGGGTCATGAAGAAAGCATTAACATACTAAACGATCAAGTGTTAAGCTAACGGAATGAGTCATGTCAATCAGATCATTCAACTAATGATGTGACCTTGTTAATCAAATAACAACTCCTTGTTCATGGTTAGGAAACATAACCATCTTTGCTTAACAAGCTAGTCAAGTAGAGGCATACTAGTGACATACTGCTTGTCTATATATTCACACATGTAT